>PVIW01000246.1:366821-508206 GCA_004026585.1 Noctilio leporinus
CCCCTCCCCCGGACCCTGCCCCCGCCCCCACCGTCCACCCTCCTCCACGCAGGCTCCTGGCATGCTGGGCAACTTGGTCTCCTGTCCTTTGCCTCTCGGATGGTTCCCTGCTTCGTCTCTAGCACCTGCTTTGGACCCCCATCTTGCCTCTCTTCCTTCTCTTCACTCCCTATTCTTGCACATCATCTGCTTTTCTTTGCAACTATAGTTTCTTTCTGATTCCAATGTCAGGCACTTTTGTTTCTCCTGTTACTTTTTAAAAATATTATTATCAGCTCCATGCTCACGCACAATAAGTTCTTTCTTTCTCTCTTTCTTTGTTTTGCTTTCTCTTCCTCCAAGGACCTGGCCCCTTCCCTGCCACTCCTAACCAGGGCTGTGGAAACTGGCCCCTCTGCTTTGATCCACAGAGCCTGAAGCCATCCGTCCCCCTCGGCCAGGGGGGCCACAGAAAGGAGGTTCATGTGACAGAGGCCTCTTCTCCCAGTATTGGGCCTCCCTGCATGGGCACTGGTTAGATCATTCATTTTTCCAATGAAGACATCGGAAAGGAATGAAATAAAGGCAAACATGTTGCACATTCAGAAGCTCAGGGATCTCACGTGACCTGGTGGCACCCACTCCTGTGCCCAGGAAATGTGGCTCTCCTGTTTCATTTAGATTCAACTTGCTTGCCCTGGCGAACCCTCATACTGTCTCTTTTCCATACACACAGCAGGTGGTTGGTGCCGGAATTAACAGTTCCATCAGGACTACATATAGACAAAGCCTGTGAAGTAAACAGGCTCCTTAGCACCTGTTAGGCTCTCCTTTGGGTCAAAATGCTCGGAGTCTCAGATGTTTCCCAGCCCTTAGGGAAAAGCAGGGGCTGGGAAGCGTCTCAGGCTTCATTGCTCCCCAGGCACCGGAAACAAGGACACTTGTCCTGCCGGGGTCCAGGACTTACGTAGCCTGAAGCTGCTCGAACTGGTGATCTGGTCTGCGCTGCAGGGAACGGCTCAGGCCAGATTTCCTGGAAGGGTCTCCTGGGTCCTTTGTGTGTCATGCAAGTATCGAGGTCACCTGGGAAAGCTGAAAAGCAGCCTTTCCCTTCCCCTCACCCACCACCTGGCTTCACCCGGTGAAATTGCCAGTCAGCCTAGGGGGATTCCAGACAGAAATGCACACGCGCAGTCGCCTCGATTTGCCTACCATGCGTAATACTACTCATCCACCCTGAGATGAGGCTTAATATGCGCTTTGCGTGATTTAATCTTTGGGGAAGGTGTACCGTTATTTATTTATTTATTTATTTAAAAAAAGATTTTATTAATTATTTTTAGAGAGAGGGGAAGGAAGTGAGGCAAAGAGGGAGAGAAGCATCAATGTATGGCTGCTTTTCACCTGCCTCCAGCCACAGACCTGACTTGGGGACCTGGCTTGCAACCTGGTTATGTGCCCTGGCTGGGAATCGAACCAGCGACCTTTGGGTTCGCAGGCCGGCACCTTATCCATTATGCCACCAGCCAGGGCTTATTTTTCACATCCAATAGGTCCAGAGACTGAGGCCCGGAGGCGTTGGGTGATTCTCGGAGACCACACGGCCTATGGAAGAGGAAGGAGTGCGCTTGGGAATCTGGTGCCAGGGGGCAGCACCTGTGCCCTCAGACTCCGTGTCCTGCTGCCCTCCGGCCTGCCCTGCACCCTGTGCCCACCTCGTCAGCTCGTTCCACCGCAGAGCTGGTTGATTTGCCATGTAAAGAAGGAAAGGGCTGCAGTTGACTTTGAATGCTGTTCTTCTGCATTTCCAGGAAGAGACTGTGTGCTGATGTCAGCTGTGACATGTTTCACTTCCCCCACTGTCCACTTCAGAGGAATTCTGGTAACGGCTGAGACCCGGGAGGGAGGGGCGGTGGCAGCCGTCCAGCCCCCACACAGAGATCCAGGATGTGTCCTCAAAGCCTCACTCAGGTGTCAGCTGCCAACAGCCCTCAGAGACCGGCAGTGGCATGATGGCTTTCTCCTGCAGCAACCAAGAGGATGTCCAGGGCCAGCCTCCTACCTTCTCTTGCCTGGGAAATCAGGCGCAGCAACCAAGGTAACCACACCAGGTACCTGCTGATGCCTAGCATGTGGCTGCCAACCACGACCTGTGGTGGCTTCACAGCGAGGAACACCTGTTGCTACGGGGACAAAGTCCTTTTCATTTCTTCATCTGGTACCTCAGGTGACCTCTGACAAACAGGATGGGATCAGGGCTCCCCACTGAGGCCCAAGGCGCCCCAAATGAGCCACGTGCTCCTGGGGAACCTGTCATTTCTTAGGTATCTGGATCCTCTACCCAAACCTTGAGTGGTGTGGTGCCACTGCTAACGAGCCAGGGCTTTCAGTGCAATGGCTGTAGGTTTGCAACGTATTAGCTCAACTGTGAAGTACAAGGTACTGCTTGCTGCTCTCTTCACAAGTGACTGCGTTTTAAAATATGTCGTCGATTTCATTCTTTCAGTCACTTCACAAGTACATTTGGAGTAGAATCTCTTTTCCCTCTTCATTTCCAAATAAATCTCTTTCCTATTTATTCCAAATCCTGTACAGTGATTTCCCATGTGGTATTCTAGGGCTCTTATGTGTCCCCAAGGGCACTAAGGAAGAACTTTCATCTATTTTCAGTATTTCTTACAGTAATTTTAATTTTATGGTAAGATGGTACTTAACAGACTAAAAACATTTAATTGCCTTCAAGTGAAACCATAAATGACCCAAGTGCCACGTACACAGATCAGGTCTCATTAACTAAAATACGTGAAGACGCAAATAATTTTTTGAATGATAAATAAACTTGTTTGGGAAATAGAAACTTTCGAAATGTGCTGTTTACATGGACAAATGCTTGATGAGAAGACCGGGTCCTACCACTGCATTGTCACCTAACTGCATCTACTGTCCCTTTAAGAGGCCACAGTCTCATTGTCACAGTGAAAAATGTGTTTTTCACTTATTACACAAACCTCTGTTTCAAGGGATACCAAGGTGCAGTGACTAAAAGGTCCACCTTTTTGTTAAAATGTGCCCTGAAGGTTCAGTAGCCATTGAGGCTCTTTCATCATTCCAGGATCAAAGATTAAATAATAAAAATTATCATCCACTTTATCACTAACTGGGGTTATTGCCATTAGCCGTGCACACCCCCTCTTGCAGGAGGCCCTGGCTCTGGGAAGACTGGGGGCCTTATAGTATAGCCGGGGTCCCAGGGATTTGAGCAAAGTAGGTGAATGTCCTTGTACCTGGGGTGACAGTGGCAGCTGCTGTTCCTATGTCTTTCTTTGCAGAGGTAGGAGAGTGAGGGCAACAGCTCCTCAGTGTCACCTCCTTTGTTAGCAAACATTCCAAAACATGTTAAGAGTTTTATCCATATATGATTTACAATCCAGAGACCAGCTCTCATTATGAACTGAAGGCGTGTGCTAAGGTAGGAGGGGGGGAGAGAACAGGTTTTTTTGTTTGTGTTTTATTTGTCTGTTTTTTAAAGGTATAAATTGTAGCAAAGAGGAGGGTTGCTAGGGGAAACAAAACCACAACTGGGCTTCCAACAGACAGCGGGCCCAGCGATCAGTAAGTGTGTGTGAGACGAGACCAGCAGAGAGCATATGATTAGGCACTTGTCCATGCCCCAGTTCTGGCTCAGGCTTGCAGAATGAAAGCTGAGGGGTGGCTTACCAACTGGGATCAGACAGAGAGGCCGTTGATGCTGCGGGCAGTTTCCAGGTCCAAGGAGCAGAGAGAGAGAGAGACATGCACTGTAAGAGCCTCGGAGTCCAAACTGCAAAAATCCCAATGTTGGGCCACAAATTATGTTCAAGTTCCTGTAAGCCCTCATCTCCTTTGTTCTTTTAGAACACGTCCTAATTAAAACCCCAGTCCTAACTCACCGAAGGAAGTCAGCAAACGTGTTTTGAGCACCACCCCGAGCCACGCTCTGTCTGCTTAAGGCAGGGACCACTGGAATGAAGGTCATCGTCCCCGCCCTCAGGAAACTCACAGCCTAAAGAGAAATGAGATCTGTATCCTCCTAATTACACGATGATCTTTTGAATCCTATTTTAGAGGTTGGCTAAGATGTTAATAGGCACAGTAGCAGGGAGTAAGTCGGCAGGAGGTAAGGCGGTGACAGAAAGCTGGAAGGAGGTGATGTTGGAACTGGCACCTGGAAGGATGAGAGACATTTCGCAGGAGAAGGAGTGGGGCTTCTGGCTTCACTCTGCAAGCTTCAGAGGAGGCGCTTTGGCACTGCCCCTTGATGAACCGTTCCAAGTTCCTGGCTTCTTTCCCAGGGCTGCAGATCTCTTAAACATTCACGCACTGGTTTCACTGGTTTCACCCGTCTTAGGTCACCTTGGTTTCCAGCGCAGTGGTTCTCCAGGGCCGGTGCCTCTGAACCAGCAAGAGCATCAACTAAAACTTGGTTTGAAGCGCACATCATGGGGCCCAACCTGAGTTAGAAACTCGCGGAGTTTCACCGGATACGCACTCAGGCGCCCAGAGGCTGAGAACCGTCTGGGTTGTTTTCGGTGCCTTTCCTCGCCCCCCTTCCCAAGCCGACCGCAGGGCGGCGCTGGGGAGAAACGCCCGAGCGGCGCACCGAGCGGGGCAGCCCTGCGGCGGCCACTCAGCGGCCGCTAGCGCCGAGCCCGGGCGCTGCCCTGCCCCACTGAGGGTTGCTCAGGTCCCAGAGGCGGAGCATTCTTGGCCGGGGACGCGGAAGGACGCGGGGATGAGGGCCGGGCGCCGGGACCGCAGGGATGTGCCGGCTCCCGCGCGGCCCCGGCTCGCGCTCCCGCTGCTGCCGCCGCCGCTGCTGCTGCTGCTGCTGCTTCCAGCGCTGTGTCCCGCCCGCTGCCCCGCGCGCTTCGACCCCACCTGGAAGTCCCTGGACGCCCGACAGCTGCCCGCCTGGTTCGACCAGGCCAAGCTCGGCATCTTCATCCACTGGGGCGTGTTCTCCGTGCCCAGTTTCGGGAGCGAATGGTTCTGGTGAGTGCGCCCGCCTCGGCGTACGGTCCGGTCCTCCTTTTTGTCGGGGTCTCCAGCCGGGCGGCCGCTGCCTGCAGGCTATGCCCCCCCAGTGGTTTATCCGCTTTTAGAATTTCCGGGTGTTAAAGGCATTCTCGCTTGAGCCTTCGTCCTGGATGAACGCTGGCTTCTTCTCCCCGTGACTGCAGTTGTCGTCGGACACTTAAGGTGGCTCTGACTTCTCAGCTTCCGGGTAGTTGCACTTACACCTTGTGTTTATCAGTCACACTACAGTGTAACCATCAAACGACTCAACTGTCAGAAAGTAATCGACTTGTGTAGGGGCAAATGATAAGTGGTGAAGCCTGGGCCTAAACTGTCCTTGGAGACGCCGATGTCCCCCATCTGCTACCTACCCCTTTTCAGTCATTCTGCCAGGATGTATGGTTAGAAAGTAAACTCATGGGTCTGGGAAATGTCTGCTCATTTGGGCATGCTTTTTGTTTGTTTTTTATTCATTATTTTTAGAGAGAAGGGAAGGGGGAGAAGGAAGAAAGGGAGAGAAACATCAATGTCTGGTTGCCTGTCACCTGCCTCCAGCTGGGGACTAGGCTGGAAACCTGGCGTGCACCCCTAGGTATATTCCCGGACTGGGACATATTCCCTGCCTGGGAATTGAACTAGCCACACTTGGGTTCCAAGGCTGGTGCTCAGTCCGCTGAGCCACAAGCCACACCAGCCAGGGCCTGGATCTTTAATGTTAAAATGTTCCCACGTGCCTCTAGGAATTTAGGAAAAGGTTCTAGAATGTTACCTTAATTAAAAGAAAAACTTAATTATTAGTAGTCGAATATATGAAGGGCGTTGCACAAAAAAAATTGCTTAGATTTGACCTTGAGACCTATGTAAAATGTGCGTGTAACCTCCTACAGCTTTGAAGTGTTTCACATGCCTTTCTTGATTATTTCAGGTGTTCAATTCTTCAAGATAGAAACGTAATTAAATGTACACGTGTGTGCATATTGTGGGAACTGGATATGCTGTAACCAGGCCAGATGCAGTGAACAATGCAGAAAGTACTAAGGGTCTGTTCTCTCTCAGAGACCAGAAATTAAAAACGAAGCAGCTAGGTACATCCTATATGGTTTCTAGGGTCTCTCCAACAACCCTACCAATCAGGGATTAACCACTAAATGCCATCCCAATGAGGGCCAATAGAAATCAGACACACCATCCTCACCTGAACTCTGTGATTGTGGTGACCAGAACTCTATGCTGCCTTGCACTCTGTGATCATAGTAACCAGGGCCCTGTAACCATAGTGACCAGTGCAGTTTTTCCATTTAAAAGCACACCCTCACTCTTTTGGGGTGGGCTGATTTCTAGAGTCAGCTCTTTCCTCATTTTCCTCCAATAAACTTTCTTGCTTCTCCTACTAGTATTTCTCTCTGTTGCGCTCCTGCCTTCCAGTCCCCAAGACTGATACACATATATATCTGTATATGTGTGTATATATATATGTGTGTATATATATATACACACACACACATATATACATGTATATATATGTATGTATATAAGCACACATTTCTAAGTAAAATAAAAATAAGCAATTAGTATTTAAATAGACTATACTATACATATTATATAGTTTACATCAAATTTAATATATACTTTATGTAGTATCTAGTATAAACTCTATATTGTATTAACATTGCACAATAGATGTTGTACCATTTTCTACAAAGAGATTTACTTTCTGCAACCAGTGACCTTTCTTATTAAGCTAGGACAGCTGTGTAACCTATGGAGTACTAGTCATCCTCTCTTCTGAAATTGAAACCAGAAAAGCACGTTTGTGCTGCCTGTTACCTACCAGACCCAATAAACAGAGACGGATTGAATCTTTATGGACACTTGATTCAGATGGTCGTAGATCTGAGAAGACAGTGGGTTTGCACCCTAACAGACTGTCTTACATTTTATTATTAATGGGCCCTTTTATAAGGAGAAGGAAGGCATAGGTAAGGGGTTTGGAATTCAGGGGAAAAATAACATGATAAAAGCTGCAACATTCTTCCATCAGGGTTCTGGGTGGAGGTCTTTGTGTCCTGGGCTGAGGTCCTCTCTCACCCTGCAGTATAATGGCTCAGACACCATCTTCATTGTTTGCAGTCCTCCTGAGGCACAAAGGTGGAACTGCTTATAGTTAAGTGGAATCAAGGTGGGTCTTTCCTCCAGTTCCTGAAACAAGAGCTTTTTACATACATTGATTACTAAGCTTATTAGCTAGTACCTGCAACTCAAATTTTACAAGGGCTTCTTCTTTCTCATACCATCTGTCATCAAACGTACTAACTTCACAGTGCCGTAAGTCTTTATTTGCAGGTTTTGTGTTGGGAGGCATTTGGTGGTTATTTTTTAAATGTTTCAGATTAGCTAGGTATTTAAATGAACAGATGTTCTTCCCCTTTTATTGAATATACTACATGACATTTTAAGTTACCATTTTGTTCAACCACTAAGATTAGGTAATTAAACATTTGGTGCTGGAGGAGGATTTGCTGTTTGTTCTTTGAGGCCGATGCTCTACCAGTAACAGCTAGTTCAGAGCTATGCTGTTTCTTGCAGTGGCAAACTTTTGATTTTCTACAAATGAACACAAGGTTGTTTGTTGTGACCTAGAACAATAAAGATACTTCTCACACAAAACAAGATAGAGTATATTTCTGATGGCGTGGTGGGACATTTAGCTAGTAGTATAGAGGATTCGTTGGTTATCATGGTTTCCCTTTCTGTCTTTTCTAAGCCTCATCCCAGTTTGATTCGTGGGCAGTTAACAGCAGCGATGAGTATAGCCAGCTGTCCTTGATGACAGTTCAAAACCAAATAGAAATACAAACTTTTCAATGGTCTCTTTTCATGTTTATTAGTATGAAATTTGAGAAGTGGCTGTAGACAATATACATAGCGAATGCAGGTTCAAATCAGACTGTGCAAGGAGAAAATCGGAGTAATGCCTAATTCTTGTTCAACTTTCTGACTGTCCTAGTTTCTCTACTGTAGGTCTATTTAAAAGGTAAATATATGTCATGCATCAGATAGGATACTTTCACTTCCAGGTATAGAGAATCCAAAGAAAACATGTACTAGTGGGGGCTGGTCATCATTCATAAGGAGAATTGGAAGTAGTTGGCTCACTGATGAAATCAAAGACATCGGCTCTTCCTGCCATACTTAGACTATTGACTTGTTCCTTCATGGTCACATGATGGTAGCCAGCCGTAAACTTCACACGACCTTGTCCCAAAGCAGGAAGGCCAGTTTCCCTTCGTCTTAATTCCTAGATTCTCCCAAGTTGGCTTCCCCTTAAATTACATGGATGGACACGGGTATCTTACTTTTGAGCAGGTAAACAATAGTACCAGTGCCGTATGATGTCTTCAGGGAAGTCTTTTCAGCAGGAAGAACCTCCTGATCATCTTTGGGGATGTGGTGCCAGTTATGGATTTGCTTGCCCTATAGAAATACTCTTACGGAAGGAGTGGTGGTGGGAGAAGTAGAAGATGGGTCAGAGATGGGGCTTGAGACTATTTCATGAGGATAGTTACAGCTCTGTTTATCTAAAATGTAGAATTATCTTTTGATACTGTTTTCCTCATGAAGCCTTGCTTAGCAAGTTTAGGCCCCATTGCTCAGAATAAATGCCTATTAACAAGTAACCCTTGAAGGTGGAGTCAATACGTTAAAATAACAGCATCTTCTTAATTTAAGTATTCTTTGCAAGTGAATGTAATAGACCCATGTTATGTTTTAGGAACTTAGTTTTCCCTCTGAAGCCTTCCTCACTAAGTTACAAAGATACATACCACCTGTTGAGATTTAAAGTTGGGGAATTTATAGCAAATGCGTAGCTTGGGTTGTCTAGAATGTTCTAGTTTATGAGCTGAGAGTATTTCACAGAGGGATAGGTGGAAGGTGAGGAAAACTTTGGTTTATGTAAGCTTTTTCTAAGGAAAAGTCAAACTGATAGGAAAGTGAGAAGGGGAGTGTGGGTAGTACTTGAGCAAGGGGGAATTAGGAAAGAGAGCTGGCATGACTATTTCAAATGTTTATATGTTTCATGTGCTGTTTCCTCTCCTTAGGTGGTATTGGCAAAAGGAAAAGAAACAGAAGTTTGTGGACTTTATGAAAAATAATTACCCTCCTGATTTCAAATATGAAGATTTTGCACCATTATTTAAAGCAACGTTTTTTGATGCAAACCAGTGGGCAGATATTTTTCAGGCTTCTGGAGCCAAATATGTTGTCTTAACTTCCAAACATCATGAAGGTAAGTAAGTGCAACATTTGCAAACATGGACGATGGATATGAAAGGTAAAGTCATTCTTTTGGAAGAAGAATCTAAAGCAAGGTCATCCACATGGGATCAGTTTTCTCTTGGGAGCAACCGGAAGTGGCTGCAGACATTTGCTTATAATTTAAGACACCACATATTCCACTCAGTTAAGAGGCATTAGGTATGCAGAGAGATCATACCCTCCACCTAACAGTAAGAGTAAAAAATGATCACATTTTGTTATATACATATTTTAAAATATTTCCAAAATTTGGTTAAAGCTATTTGAAGTGGGATGTGGGGTACAGATCCTAGTTTTTCATTGGAATTACAGTTTCCTTTCTTTCCATTTCATCTCTACAATGCATTCTGGGAAGGCACCATGGGAGTGATGCTGCTGCAGACTTGTATCATTTCTGAAATATATAGCCGTGATTTTGGTAACTGTTACATGGCCAAATGGTAGACAATTTGCTAATGATAAAATTGACACAGATTACATGAAAGGAAAATGATTATGGAACTGTAATGGTGCCCAGAAATATCAGAGATGGTGGAAGAATAGCTAAAAGGAAACACAGTTGTATTAGAGTTCTCCAGAGAAACAGAACCAATAGGAAGTATAATAGATAGAAAAAGATTTATTATATGAAACTGACTCACCCAGTTTTACAGCCTGCACAGTTCAGACCCAGGAGAGTTAATGCTGTAGTTCCAGTCTGAGTCTGAAGGCCTGAGAGCCAGGACAGTTAATGATGTAGGTTCTAGTCCAAGTCTGGGCTCCAAAGTAAAGACCAATGTCTCAGCTCAAAGACAAGCAGACAAATACTTTTTTCTGGCTCAGCTTTTTATTGTTAAGGCCTTCAACAGATTGGACAAGGCTCCCCACACTGGGAAGGGCAATGTGCTTTACTCAGTCTACTATTTTAAATGTTAATCTCATGTAGAAATACCCTCAGACATACCAAGAATAATGTTTAGCCAAATAGTTGGGTGCCCTGTGGCCCAATGAAACTGACCATCACTGTGGCCCTACATTATTAGGATCGTTACCACCTGTCACCATTCAAGTGTTTATAAGATCAAGAAAACATTGCTAAATTGTTATTTTCCCAACTTTGTGTTAATTCATTTGACAGCTTCCTCTGCAAGATCATCTATGTCTTGGTATAAGAAAGCTGGCCTGATTGCTTTCTTCAGTGGGAAGGGAGTACAGTGGGAGGGAAGTAAGAGGGAAGAACCAACACCCCAAGTATGGAATGATCTTAGAGTATTTTCCTCTTTGGGTACATTCTAGTGGCTTAATTATTATTATTTTTTGTATAGATGTTTCTCCTGCTTAGATGAATATTTGCTTGTGAACATGTTGATTTCCTGCCCTAGGACCTTCTCCAAGTTGTATGGCACCAAGTATTACATAGTGAGCTTATTAAGAAAAAAACCCAAAACAGAAAACAACTCTTAATCATACTGTGAAGACGGAAGATGAAGCTAACACTTAAAAACTTTCTAGGACCCTGTTGTTAGGTGTTTTCATTGCTTCTGGAAAAGACCCCTTGGAACTTGGTCTGGCAGGAAGCCCACTGAGCTTCCGGTGGTGACACTGACTAAAGACCTGTGTGGTTTTGGCACTGCCTGGCGTGAGGGCCTGTCAAACTGAAACAGCTTGAGTAAGACATTTAAAATATCCCCACTGCTTTGAAGCTTACCACAAACATCTTTGAAACAACTATGAGCTCTTTTAAAAGCATCTTAAACATGAATCTAAAAGAGTGCGTCCATCTTAGATTTGTCTTAATTTACAAGAGTTCATTATTTCACCAAAAGCACCTTAGGTGTATGTCTATTCTCAGACATTCTTGTAGGTTTTGGTGAGATAGTAACAATGTACCAATGTTCCTAAACACTAAAAATGTTGAGACTTCCATATGATTTCTTAAGCATATCAGTTTATATAATGCTTCTAATATTTCTAGATGGAACAACTGGGAGTCTAAATGCAAATTCCTTTTAAAATATGAATTATTTCGAAGTGGTTGCTTCATGGTAGACATTATTTTTCTTATTTAGTTCGTAGGTTATTTACTTTGGTAATTTAAGAAACAACATCTAAGCTTATGACTTTAGGGTAGGATGGGTGTAGTATTTTAAAGTACAGAACTACCGAGGACTAAGGTCTTACTTACCTTACCCCACCCCACCCCCCTGATTAAATGAATAATGAGGCTAATAGATTTACTGCTACATGCAGGTAAAAATGTTCTAAGAACTGCCATATAATCAAGTAAATAGTCCTGAATGCAGGGAATATACTTCCATCTTAGCTGTGATCTCCTCATGTTGATTTCATGTTAGACCCAGTGCTTGAGGTTGGCTGGGACATAGCACATCAGTCTGCAGGCATGATGCTGATGCTGGTCCCCAGGGCGTTTATATCCCCAGAGGAAAAATACAGAACGTAGATCTGACTATGCGGACCTGTCCGTCCCCTGAGAGTTACTAAAAAATCTCAGTTTACCTTGTTTAAAGTCTCCTTTTATTTTTCTTGTATAAAAGCAGAATAGATCCTACGGGGAAAATTGCCAGAGCTGCTGGTAGAGGCAGCTGTTTGTGCATCCCATGCATGATGGGATTTGTTTCGGCGTTTGTGCAGGTAGAGACTGGCCTACAATAAAATGGACATGCTCACACTGGTTTTTCACACGACTGTGCAGGCTTCACCTTGTGGGGCTCCAAGTACTCGTGGAACTGGAACGCTGTAAACGAGGGGCCCAAGAGGGATGTCGTCAAGGAGCTGGAGGCAGCCATTAGGCGCAAGCCAGACCTGCGTTTCGGACTGTACTACTCCCTTTTTGAGTGGTTTCATCCGCTTTTCCTTGATGACCAATCCAGCTTATTCCGGAAGCGGCAATTTCCAGTTTCTAAGATGTTGCCTGAGCTCCAGGAGTTGGTGACCAAGTACCGGCCAGAGGTCCTGTGGGCGGATGGTGACGGAGGGGCGCCCGATGGCTACTGGAACAGCACAGGCTTCTTAGCTTGGCTGTACAATGACAGGTACGCTCTTAGATTGCTGCAGTGACCTTAATACACATGTAACGTTTCACTCCCTTGCTTCTTGAAATATTTCCTTTCAGGCTCATGTATGGTAGGAGGAGGAAATCACTATAAATAGTGATTAGATATATCAATATTTATGCCAAGTAGTCAAGAGTTACAAATCAGGAGTCAAATGCAAGGCAGAAGTCTGATTTTCAAATCAGACTAAAAGTCACAGACTGTAGAATTTTGAAGACATTAATTTTGTGGGTCCCCAGCTTTGTCTTCTTTTCTAGGACAACTCTCACTGTGACTGGCTCTGGTTTTGTGCTTTTCAGCTCCTCTAATTACTGCTGCTGCTTCTCCCCTTACTCTTTGATAACTTTTGCTGCTTAGTCCATGTCCCCTTTGCCTGTCTCCTTTTTTCGTCGTCACCCTCAAGTCTTCCTGTTCTTTGCCGTTGCTTTCTAGCATGGTCTGGTCTGCCCCAGTGGGAAGGGAGTTCTCCACGGCTTAAACAAATTTGTATTTGTAACTACAATAGAAGGTCCTTAGTATCATGTTAGGCCATCAGGAAGCATTCTGCTGTGTTCCCTGCACCCACAAAGGGCACAAATACAAATACTCTGGACAGCTAGTTCTCTTGCTATTTACAATAGCAGTTTGTTCACGCACTCTTGCCAATGGTAAAGTCTGGGAGCCATCTACTTCAATTTGTGAATCAAAATTCACTAAGTAGAGAGGTGGTAGAGGTACCACCTGTGATGATAAATAATATTGTAGAGATATTTCATACTACAGTGAGTTTCGCGATGGCCGCAGTTGACTTACCTGAAATTCTTCAGTACTAGGCACAATTATAAGAGAAAGAGAAAGGCTACAAAATATGTATGAGATTATTCAATCATGGGTGACTATGGGTACATGCTGGGCACTGAGAGGTGTCTTACATGTTATTTCTGTTCTAGTAATAGCTGAGGAAGTAACTCAGAGGAATTAGGTGACTTGCTGTAGGACAGGGGGCTTAGAACACGACAGACGCAGGACTGCAATGAGCCCAGGTCTGTTCGACTTCAAAACCATGGGCTTTGCATTATATTCCACTATGGTAAACTTTTCAGTCAGGTATCTTTTCAGTGACATTTCCTTTTGCATTAAACATTTTTACCTTTTGTTTATAAAAGGTATACTTTTCATTTCAGCCCAGTGCGGGACACAGTGGTCACCAATGACCGCTGGGGAGCTGGAAGCATCTGTAAGCACGGTGGCTACTATACCTGCAGTGATCGTTATAACCCAGGACATCTTCTGCCACATAAGTGGGAAAACTGCCTGACGATAGACAAGTTTTCCTGGGGCTATAGGCGGAACGCCGGAATCGGCGACTATCTTACAATTGAAGAATTGGTGAAGGTACAGTAGAATGCCTTGTGACAATTATGGTAATGTTCTTAACAGGGTGGGTGTATGGGAATCATTTTTTATTATTTGTATAGCTCAAGGGCCTATAAACACCGGATGCTATTCTATCTTCTACATTTGTTCTCTTAGATAGTGACCATATATGCATGTGTAAGTTCATAAATATGATATATTAATACATTCATGATGGAATTGTTTTATCACTTTAAGAACTATATTCATTCTTAATTTTTTTCTTTTAAGCAACTTGTAGAAACAGTTTCGTGTGGAGGAAATATGTTGATGAATGTTGGCCCCACCCAAGATGGCATCATTTCTCCAGTTTTTGAGGAGCGATTAAGGCAAATGGGAACCTGGCTGAAAGTCAACGGAGAAGCCATTTATGCAACCAGCACTTGGAGATCCCAGAATGACACTGTCACCCCAGATGTGTGGTAAGTTATTCTTTTACCAAGTACGATTTGATAGAGGGCGGCACTTAGGCTTTCTCAGAGGTATGTAGAAAACAGTAGGATAAAAAAGGAAATTGGATGAATGCCTATCTAATATACAAAACACTTGCCAAAGTTTATGTACTGTAGAGAGAAAGAAGGGGAAGAGCAGACACTAGCATGTTTTTGAACACTTAATGTTTAGCAAATTGAGCTTAAATCAGCTTTAGATGACTCCTAATGGTGGACAAATTTTAGTGGAAAGTAATCAACTCTTATAAAAATTGTAAGTCATTTAGAAAAGTGAAAAACCCTGAGTGGTTAATCAAAAAGGGAGACTTCTGTTTAATCAGCTGGGAGAAACCATAATGAAAACTCGGCACTGAGCCTTCATTCCACAAAGGCTAGTTGAAATCGGATTTTGGAATTGTTCCCCATGCTTATATTTGACCATGAAGGTGTTTCATCTGGGACTTCACAATCATTGACTTTTATTCCATTAAATTTTCTTTAAGTAAAGATAAAAGCCAAGATATTCAACAAGGCCTATAAAACCCTTGTGTCTGTCTCCCACCAATGTCACCGACCTCAGGTGGCCCTGCTCTCCCTCCTCACTGTGAGAGCTCTTGGTTTCTTTTTCTTCTTTTTTTAAGTAACTATTTTACTCATTTATTTTTTTAGAGAAAAGGGAAGGGAGAAAGAGAGGGAGAGAAACATTGATATGTGAGAGATATACTGATTGGTTGCCCCTGACATGCCCCAGCCGGGAACCTGGCCTGCAACCCAGGCATGTGCCCTGACTGGGAATTGAACCAGCCACGTCTATGGTTCGCAGGCTGGCACTCAGACCACTGGGCCACACCACCCAGGAGTCACTTACTTTCATTGCTTAAGCTTGCCCTCCTTGCAGCAGTCACCTATATAGTGTGAGTGTAAGGAATGTGCAAACCTATCGAGAATTTTAATGACTGTATTGAGCCAAAACTGTTGACAACTGCTGGGAAGCAAGATCTCAGATGCTCCTGAGGTCGACAGTCTTGCCGTTTCTTTTATACATTTGGAATTAAGGAGGGAATGTATGGAAGGTGGGAGAAAGCAAAGCAGAGATTGGATTATAAGACAGTTAACAAGATTACTACTCTATCTGGAGGCCCTTTTGCTCGTCCCAAAGATGTGTTAACTAGATGCACAAAAACAATAGACAGAGCTTGCTTACAACAAAGGGAAACCTTTCCCTAAAAAGTTGTATGCCTTAGGTGTTGGCTACCCACCTGTAGGATCAGATCATCCTGTGAGGTTACTTTCTGCAGAACCCCTTTCTTGTTCACAATAGATTCCCAGTCCTTTGAGCTTTTAGCCCTGGTTTACTGTCAGTGTCCCCAGAACTATCTTAACTATGGAATCCGACATCATCTGTGGGTAGGTAGTGTCAATAGTGTCAGAATTGAGTTGAACTGCAGGACTCCTAGTTGGTGTCTAAGAATTGCTTTGTGGTATGGGCACCCCCTCCCCCGACTGGAACGGGGATCAGTCCTTTTGGGTAGTTTTTACACTACCAGGGGGCTATTTTCCCTTCGCTCTGGTAATGAAGATGTTGATAAGTATTTACCAAATGGAAATATCTCTGTAAATAATTCCAGACTTGACCCATAAGTAATGAGAAATATTATTATGCTTTTTCCCCCTTTAACCAGGTACACATTCAAACCTAAAGAAAACTTGGTCTATGCCATGTTTCTCAAGTGGCCCGCATCTGGACAGCTGTTTCTTGGCCAACCCAAAGCCACTATAGGGTTAACAAAGGTAAGAGGGAATTTTATCTTTATTGTTCCTTTAAATTGTTGACTAGAATATCCTAATGCAAATACAACTTTTAACTTCAAGGAGGGCCTTAATGTGGTCCCCTTATTACCCTTAAGAGGAATTTTAAAATGAGCTTCATCAATGGTGGTGTTTGTTCCAAACCTTTGAAGGTTTTCTCCCATTTCCAGAAAATTAAACTTAATAAAACACCATCTCCATGCATGTCAATGTAAAGCATTCCTCTTCACAGTCATTCTACGTTGTCAAGTTTACAGTATGCATCCGAAATGATCCTTTTCATAAACCTGGAATTCAGGTCCTTCCCCTGATATCCCACCCCGTAAGACTTCTGAATAAAAGTAAGATGTCCAGACCCTATTAGTTTAAGTTCATTAGAGAAAGCTAATGGTTAATCTAAAAGTTATAACCACTAGGTGTGGTATTGGAGTTCATCTTGGTAAATTTTACAGCTTATTTTAAAGAAATTAATAATTTCCTTGGAGGTAAGTTGTCCATATGCTTCTCCCTGCTTCATCTTTTCATATTTTACTTCTAACACTTATGATTGATCAGGAAGGAAAAAACTATAGAGTTCAAATCTGATGTTTAATTATAGCTTAGTGACCTGGGTATAATATTATTTGTTTACCAATGTTCCCTTTGGCCCTCATTAATACTCCTACTTAAAATTTAATAGATGTTGTTTTTATATTGGTCTCCACAATAAGCAAAGTTTTATGGGTCAAAACAACCATAGATAGGTAGAAAATGATTTATCTAAACTCACTTAGCATAAGGCTAAGGTATGAAACAATTACAGTAATAATTGGTCCCAGGTAAGTATTGTTGACTAATGGAGGTTACTGAGGAATCTGGGGAGCAAGCCGGGCTGGCCAAGGGAGAGGAACCATTCTCCTCACATTCTGTGTTGGAACTTAATGTCAGCAGATTGGTTCCAACGTGATTTTCCCTGATCCTCTCTTTGGCATTTTTCCTACTCTGACACTTTATTCAACTTTCACAATTTTTCCCCAATCCTGCCACACTTTTATTTGAGACTAATATAGGAGCAAGAAGGACCTATGTTTGTTTTTGATCAAGGGTTAAACATCTTTTGAACTACTAAATAAAAGTAAAAACTGAATGTTCTCTCTCGTTGCTTTTAAGAAATATCAGTCACGTCTTTTCAATAAAGTGGTGGGTAAGAGATAAATTTGGAGACATTTGTGTGTGTGTTTTAATTTCAGGTTAAACTCCTGGGGCACAGACAGCTGCTTGAATGGACCCCTTTGGAGAAAAGCGGCATTATGGTGGCACTTCCACTTCTAACCTTTCATCAGAAGCCCTGTAAATGGGGCTGGGCTCTCTCACTAAGTAATGTGACCTAACGTGCAGCAGGTTCTTGCTGCACTTACATCTAACACTTCTACTAAATTATAGCACATGGAGAAAGCAAATGTGAATTGGGTCAAGGAAAGCCAAGTCATTATTTAGGCAGTGCAGCTCTTTCCCCTCTCTTACTCCCTAAATTTTTCCTACATTAGCCATGTAACTGTTTTAACTCCCCAGGGCACTTTGTGTTCAGGACGGGCCTTGCCACGATGTGCCACTATGGCACGTGACTTATTTCGAGCCAAAGGCCATCAAGATCCTGTGGGCTCATGAGAAACTTTTACCTCTCCCTTCAAGAATTTACATTTGGAGCCCTGCCCACAATGAGTTATCACTAGAAATATCTTTTCTTTTTTAAAGTATATTTCTCACCATTTTAATGTTTCCAGAACACTAACTGGCAGGTCTACAAAGTAAACATGAAGAATATCTTAAAATCTTTGACTGGATATTTAATTTTGTTAGAATTAATACAGTAGTTAACCTTAAAAACAAAGGAGAAAATCCACAAAATTTCATAGAATAGTGTTGTTACAAACCTTCTTCGGTCAGTTAATAATCTTTACCATCTCCACTTAATTCTGCAATCATTAAACTTACACAGGTTCTCCCATTTCGTTTAAGACATTGGACACAGAAATGTTGCTGCTGTCCATATCTTGGAAAGAAATAACTTTTTACCGGCCTATCAATGGGGCAGGCCCAACTCTGAATTACTGAACATCTCATTTTCTTTTCATCCTGCACAACCCTCTCTTCCCTCTGAAGCACCAGACACTACTTCATCTCAGCCTTGACTCAGAATGTCATATGTGCTTCATTTTAACTTGTCTCTGAACCTCGTGCAGGTGGAGTTCCCATACATAACATAATTAAATTTGATTATCTCCCATCTGTTTCATGTCGATCGGATTAGATCAGCTGGAAGAACCAAGAAGGGAGGAGGGAATTTCTTCTCTCCTCCACATTTGCTATTAAAGTCTCTCCATACTGAATTGAATTCCATGTGTGACTCTGAGGTGGAGGGTTTTGATTTAGAGTAGCTAGGAATTAGTGGTGGTAAGGACTGAATTGTGTCTGCTGCCAAGTGTTGGAGCCTCGATCCCCGGTATGAGTGTATTTGGAGAAGTGGCAGACAAGGAGGTAATTAAGGTTCGATGAAATCATAGGGGTAGGGGCCCTAGTACAGTGTGACCCGTGTCCTAATAAGAGGAAGAGATGCCAGGGCTGAGCAAGTAGGGAGCTACGGCCATGCACAGACACAGAGAAGATGGGCCATCAGCAAGCCAAGCAGAGAGGCCCCAGGAGAAGCTAGGCCTGATGACACCTAGAACTTCCAGCCTCCAGAACTGAGAACATAAATGACGGTTGTGGAAGCCACCCCCAGGCAGAGGTATTTTCTTATGGCAACACTAGCAGACTCATACAAGTGTATGTAATAAATTTGGCCTAATACATATATTTGCAATTCTTATCGTACTTGTGTTTTTATTTTTAAAAATTGTTTTCCCCCCTCCTTTATATGAATGTTCATTGTACATATTTAAAGACATCAGAGATGCTCAAAGGTAAAAATCATGATGCAGATGACCACTACTAACATTTTAGTACATATTCTTCCATTTTTTTTTTTCAGGGGTGAGGACGGGATGTGGGATTGGAGGTGTGGGCCTATCTTTGTAGTTGGGCTAATTTGTGGTCCAGTTTAAATTTTAAAAGTTTAGCCCTGGTCGGGTAGTGCAATTGGTTACAGCATCATCCCAATATGCCAAGGTTGCGGGTTTGATCCCTAGTCAGGGCATACAAGAATCAACCAACGAATGCATGGATAAATAGAACAACAAATCAATGTTCTTCTCTCTAAAAATAAATTTAAAAATTAAATTAAAAATTTACTTTCTATATTTGGCTTCAGTCAAAATAAAGTTGAAAACCTAGATAAAAATCAGGAAGTCCCTTCAGATCTTCCTAAGAATAAAGCAGGATAATGAAGCAAAAACAATACTGATTTTGATGTGGATTTAGAGAAACACTGATGAACTGTTAATTAACCCCAACAAAATATTGCAGTATGTCCAGATCTTCATCTGAAGTACTTGCTACAGGTTTCATATTGTCAGTTAATGAAATGCAGACATATCATGGTTTCCAAAAAAATGGTTTAAATAGAGTGAAATAAAACACTTCATATTTATTTCTTAAAATCATGCTGAAGTGGAAAAAGAAAATTTACTGTTTTTGAAGTTTAATTTTGAAACCATGCTAAATTATTTACACAGATAAATGCTTTTCCTGTTCTAAATTTCAATTAACATTTTATTAGAGACCCAACGTGGACAGAATACCATGATCCTAAATACCAGACTAATAAAAGAGGAAAAAACTCAAACTTAAGTTAATAGTGGTATAGGAGTCTTCAAAGTAGGGTCATCTGTTTGAAGAAAGTATATTTGAGACCAAAACCTGTCAACCACTTCAATTCCTATCTTGCCCCATTTACCTTTACACATTGAGAATAAAGGAGAAAAATGAAAATATTTAAGGAAATTACTGGTACATATAGGGTTTAGGTAATGAGTAACTATGAGGAAGCTAAATGACAAAATATAGCTCAGCTTTCAGAGGCACTGATAAAATGCTTTGCTAATAACCAGTCAATATGAGGAGAGGACCCAAAAGACTGGAATTATCTGCTAGAGGATGGACCCCTGGAAATGCGGGCTTCCCCCGTTAGGTGAGTGTTCTAGGAATCTATCTGTATTAGTGTACCAAGTGGCATTTGGGGGAAAATGCAGTAAAGATCTGCAAAGATGCTATATCACTGGTGTACGACTGTATAATGTAATACACGTGATTTGTACCAGAAAGACCATTAGAGAATGCCTCTAAGCAGACTTATACTGAAAAGGTAGAAAAGGCTAGTTCCAGTATTAAATAGTTGGCTAATCAATAATATGTATATTTCAAGTTAAAATAAGAATATATATTTATTATTTTTTTATAATACTCTGCTTTAAATGACATTTTGGACTAACCAAACAACTAAGGGCCCAGACAAAAGGGTTCCTACTGTACTAAGGGAGATTAATTTCTAATGTCTAAGGCCAACGAGCTTCAAATACATGGGCATTTTTACCTTCAATTGCCAGAACTACAGATGCAGCTGATTCAGCTTTGCACCCTTAGAAAGCCACATCTGTTCAGCCTCCCATTTTCTTGGGATGAAATCCTGGGTTAATCCTGCTGGAAGAGATGCCCTATTATACATATATTCACTGATTTTCCAAAGGGCAGTTTTTAGATCTCCCTATTAGAAATAAAACAACACAGTCCTGGCTGGTCGCACAGTGGATAAGGTGCCGGCCTGCGAACCCAAAGGTCACTGGTTCGATTCCCAGCCAGGGCACATAACCAGGTTGCAAGCCAGGTCTCCAGCCAGCTCTGTAGCTGGAGGCAGGTGAAAGGCAACCATACATTGATGTTTCTCTCTCCCTCTCTGCCTCTCTCCCTTCCCCTCTCTCTAAAAAGTAATAAAATTAAAAAAACAAAAGCAAACCCATTATAATCTGTCACATTTTATACAGAAACATTTTCCCTCTCCTCCACCTTTTTTTAAACATTCTGGAACTAGGCTAGCAGCGGCTCTGGGCCCACCCTGGCCTTAGAAGAGCCTAAACAATTCATTTTCTTCCTTCCACTATTGAGCTACATGTTATCGTGGAAAAACAAAATGAAGTTACTGAAAATATTCTTATATTACTGAATATGTATCTAATATACTGACACATGATCCATTTATTTCTGCCCTAGTTACCCTTGTATATAATGAGTGAATTACTCCTTTTCAGAAGAAAATGCTATTTTTTTTCTTAAATTAAAATAAAGCATCAATTATATTACCAGTTAAAATGAAACTTGAAAACTAGGATCTTCCCAAAGTAACAGCAAAAATGATATTGTACCAACCTTGCATTCCTGGATCAATCCCATTTGATAATGGTGTATATGATGTTTTTAATGTATTCCTGGATCCAGTTTGCTAATATTTTGTTGAAGATTTTAGCATCTATATTCATCAGGGATATTGGACTATAATTTTCTTTCTTCGTAATGTCTTTATCTGATTTTGAGTTAGGAAAATGCTAGCCTCATAAAATGAGTTTGGGAATCTTCTCTCCTTTTGAATTTATTAAAATAGCAGTAGTTTGAGAAAGATAGGTGTTAGTTCTTCTTTGAATGTTTGATAAAATTTACCTGCAAATTCATCCAGTCTAGGACTTCTGTTTGTTGGGAGATTTTTTATTCCTGCTTCAATTTAATACACTGTAATCTGTCTACTCAGATTTTCTGATTCCTCCAGATTGAATTTTGGAAGATTGTTATGTTACTGGAAATTTACCCATTTTGTCCAGATTGTTCAATTTGTTTGCCTATAGCTATTGACATTATTTTCTAACAAGCCTTTCTATTTCTTTGGTGTCAGTTGTCACTACTCCTCTTTCATGTCTTATTTATTTGGGTCCTATCTCTTTTTTTTCTTGATGAGTCTAGGTAAAGGTTTGTCAATCTTGTTTATCTTTTCAAAGAGACAGCTTTTGGTTTTTCCAGCTTTATTTTTTATTTTTTTAGATTTTATTTCATTTATATCTGCTTTGATCTTTATTTCTGCTTTTTCTACTCACTTAGAGAGTTATTCTTTTTTCTAGTTCATTTGAGTGTAAACTTAGATTGTTTGAGATTTTTCTCATTCCTAGAGGTAGGACTGTAATGCTATGAATTTCCCACTTAGGACTGCTTTAGGTGTGTACCATAGATGTCCCATCAATAAATGTGATACACCATATAAACGAAACAAAGGATAAAAACCACATGCTCCTATCAATAGATGCAGAAAAAGCATTTGATAAAAGCCAGCACCCCCTTATGATAAAAACTCTCAGTAAAGTGGGAATAGAGGGAATATACCTCAACATAATAAAGACCATATATGACAAACCCACAGCCAACATAATACTCAATGGGTAGAAACCACAAGCATTTCTTTTAAGATCAGGAACAAGACAGGAATGTCTCCTTACACCACGCTTATTCAACATGGTACTGGAGGTCCTAGTCATGGCAATCAGACAAGAAGAAATAAAAGGCATGTAAATTAGAAAGGAAAAAGTAAAACTGCCATTATTTGCAGATGACATATTGTATATAGAACACCCTAAAGATTCCTCCTAAAAACGATTAGAACTGATAATTCAAGTAGCAGGATACAAATAAATAAGCATTAATCAGTTGCATTTTATACAGCAATAATGAACTATCAGAAAGGGACACTTAAGGAAATAGTTTCCATTCACAATTGCTTCAAAAATACCTAGAAATAAATTTAACCAGGGATGGAAAAGACCTGTACTTGGAAAATTGTGACACCGGAGAAAAAAACTGAAGAAGATTCAAGTAAATGGAAGCATATACCATGTTCATGAACATGGATAATTAACATTAAATTATCCATACTACCCAAAGCAATTCCTATTAGGATACCAATGGTGTAGTTCACAGAATGAGAATATTCCAAAAATTTATATGAACCCACACAAGACCCAGAATAGCCACAGCAATAAAATAATAAATTGTGCTGGTGAGGATGTGGAGAGAAGGGAACCCTTGTGCTCTGTTCGTTATCATTCAGATTGGTGCAGCCACTGTGAAGAGCAGTGTGAAGTTACCTCAGAAAATTAAAAATGGGACTGCAATTGATCCAGCAATTCCACCTCTGAGAATGTATCTAATGAAATCCAAAACACTGACTCAAAAGAACATATGCACCGCTATGTTCACTGCAATATTATTTACAATAGCTAAGATGTGGAAGTAGCCCAAGTTCCCATCAGTAGATGAGTGGATAGAAAAGCTGTGGTACATTTACAACAATGGAATACTAATTAGCTGTAAGAAGGAAGGAAATTTTACCTTTTGTAATAGCATGGATAGACATGGAGAGTATTATGCTAAGTGAAATAAGCCAGCCAAAGAAAGCCAAGTACCATATGTTTCACTTATATGTGGAATCTGATGCACAAAACAAACTAGAAACAGATCATAGATGCAGAGAGCAGACTGACAGCTATCTGAGGGGAAGGGGGTTGGTGGAGGGATTAAGCAAAGAAAAAAACCTCGTAGTCAAAGACAATAGTATGGTGATTACTGGAGGGAAAGGGAAGAAGTGGAGGTATAAGAAGGTAAAGGGGAATAAATGGTGATGGAAGGAGACTAGACTCTGAGTGGCAAACACACAGTACAACATCCAGATGATGTAGTATAGAACTGTACACCCGAAACCTACATAATTTTATTAAGCGATGTCACCCAATATATTCAATAAAAATTTAAAAATATGGGCAAAGGACTTGAATAGAAATTATTCCAAAGGTGACTTACATATGGCTGACAAGAATATAAAAAGAGGCATATATTTTTTTGAATTAGTGTTTTGGGTTTCTCCAGATAAATTCCCAGAAGTAGAACTGCCATTGCTGAGTCATAAGGAAGTTCCATTTTAATTTTTTTGAGGTAACTCCATACTGCTTTCCACAGTGGCTGCACCAGTCTGCATTCCCACCAACAGTGCAAGATGGTTTCCCTTTTTCCTCATCCTCACACTTGTTTGTTGATTTGTTTGATGATAGTCATTCTGCACCCCTGTGTTCATGCAGCGTGATTGACAAGAGACAAGCTGTGGAAGCAGCCCAAGGGTCCATCAGCAGATGCACGGATAGCACAGCTATGGTACATTTATTTACACAATGGAACACTACTCGGATGTAAAGGAGGAGAAAATTGTGCTCTTCGCCAACAGCCTGGATGGACCTGGAGAACATTATACTAAGTGATACAAGCCAGTCAGAGAAAGACTATTACTATACGATTTAATTCATATGTGAAATCTAATGAACAAATTGAACTAACAGAAGGCTGACAGCTCTGAGGAGGAAGTTGGAGGGACTGAGCAAAAAGGAAAAAACAGAACTCATGGACACAGACAACAGTGCAGTGATTATGCGGAGATGGGATGGGTGGAGGTGGAAGAGGGTACAGTAATAAAAAATACAATAAAAAAATAACATGAAAAGATGCTCAACATCACTAATCACAGAAATGCAAATCAAAACCACAATGAGGTATTACTTCACACCCATTAGAACAGCCACTGCCAAAACTAAACAAAACAAAATAACCAGTGCTAGCAAGGATGTCAAGAAATTGGAACACAGTCGGATAAATTGTAAAATGGTACAACCTGTATGAAAAACAGTATGGAGGGTCCTTTAAAAATTAAAAATAGACCTACTACATGATCTGGAAATGCCACTTCTGGGTACATATCTGAAAAAATTGAGAGCAGGGTGTTGAAGAGGTATTTACACATTTATGTTCATAGCAGTGTTATTCACAACAGCTACAAGATGGAAGCAACCCAAATGTCCATCAGCAGATGAATGGATAAACAAAATGTGGTAGAAACAAATGCCATGAAACAAATAAATTAATGGCTATAAAGTATTAACTCAATAAAATTATATTTTACTAAAGTATTTTTATTACAATATCCACTGTGCTTAAAATCAATACAAAGTAGGTTATTAAAATTATTTACATGCAAATGAATGAAATTATGTAGTTAATAATAGCTATGAGGAAGTGGCATTAACCCAATTTAGCTTCTAAATCACAATATAATTTTCCAAGGATTGTTAATAATAGTAAAA
Source organism: Noctilio leporinus (assembly GCA_004026585.1). NCBI lineage: Eukaryota > Metazoa > Chordata > Mammalia > Chiroptera > Noctilionidae > Noctilio > Noctilio leporinus. The sequence goes on from PVIW01000246.1 coordinate 391,998, forward strand.
AAAAAAAATTCTGATGGTTGTTAAATTCACATATTTCCATAAAAAGAAAAGTCCTCTATCAGGTATATTTAAGACAAATAATTTATTCATTTTAGGAGTAACTAGAAAGAGGTTTGACTTACTACTGTATCCTGCGGTCCAGTGAACTTCATGATTCACATTTTCCAAACATTATATCTATTACCCCAAGAGCTTTTACCTCACTATTAATGTCAAAGTGCACTGAAATTTCATATTATATAAAAAATGTATCTATATTAGTTTTCAGTCAGTTTGGACTAATATCCGTGGGGAAAGAAATTCTGGTATGTGTGCTATGTACATTCAGATATGCCCACAAAATCCAGTCCGCTGATGACTTTAAAAAATATATTAAGGTGACAAATCTGTTTTATTATGAAATGAAGACTTTAAGAATATTTTAATTGGGCATTTTGGTAATAAATCATTACTACATATATACATACATATGCATTTGACTCATTCAGTGTATTTTTCGAAGTCAACTGACCCGCTGTAGGTATTTTTGAAGCAGATCATTTCTCCAGCTGTTGGGGAGTACTGAAAGCTTCGTAGACATTGGCCGCAAAATCTTTCACTTGCTCCATCATCAGCAGGTCCTAGCAAAGACGACAACAGAAGGTTAACAGCCTGCAAAATGTAGACATAATTTGAATCCATTTCTGCAATCAAGAAACAAGTTTAGTTCTAAGTTTTGTGGTGTTAAAGCCAAAATGAACACCATTTAATGAAAGGAGTATTTTTTATGATAATAAATTCAAGGAGATATTTATCGTTTAGGTCCTTAGGAGGGATGCCATCTTTACACTTAGGCCTAGGGACTCTTTTCACTGCAATCATTGAGGTAGTCTGGAATTGAAGTAAAGTGCAAGGAATTATTTACTTATAATACAATTTCCAAATGACTCAGAAAACTTATGTGGATTCAAAGTTATCCCTTTATATAATGTCTTACTACATGCATTCTAAAATGCTTTCCTAAGAAAGAATAGTGAAAAGTTTAAATAACTCACCACCTGTGCAGCTTTTAATGAGCAGATTATTGGTACACTATTAATAGTTATATTATTAAAATAATTTATTGCTCCACAAAAGTTTTTGGAGTTTTCTCAAAATTTGAGGAATTGTACCATTGATCTGCCTCAATGCTCAATATTCTCACTAGCACAGCTCAATGCAAAACATTAACACTGTCGACTCCACCGATCTGGACTGCATCTGGACTAAAACACAGTCTCTCAGGTGCTGGGCTCTAACATGGAGGAAGGCTGTCCCAACCTCATAAATGTGCCATGATACATTATAACTCTCATGAGGGGTTCTATCAGCCCAGCATGTTGTTTTAAGTTTTTGTTTTCTTTGAACAAATATCATAGGAGTGAAAAGCAATTTTATGTTAGACAAACAGGACCATTACCAAAAATATAATTTGTTTTAATACCACAAAAGCTTTCTTCTTACCTGGACAAAATGACTAGGTGTTTCACTGCAAACCGAATGGATCTGTCCATTTACTATTGGAATTATCTTAGCTAAAGGCAGGCTGACACTGGAAAGACTGAAACATCATCACAGTGGTAAGTATTCTCTGAAATTTATTACATAGGTATTTAACATTTTAATTATGAATTAGTATCTATTGAAAAATACAGAAATGTGTGAATAAGAAAATAAAATCATATGTAACTACCACCTAGAAATAACAATTTTAATTCCCATCATGGATAATTTATTTCAGTAATTTTTATACATATATTTTTAACACACAGTTATAATTTCCTCAGCAATACTGTTTTGAATTATTTATAGAAGTATGTTTTCATCTTCATAAAATTCTTCCCAAATTTTTGCCTGTTTTTAACGATTATATAGTAATCTTATCTGGCTGTGGTAATTTATATCATCAGCTCCTTAAAATTAGGCATGTAAGTTTTGGTCTCATTTTCCTTAATATAAATCACTCTTTGTATTAACATGGAATTACTGGGTCAAAGGGTATGAATGTTTTTAAGGCTTAAAGTGCATATTGCCAAGTGTCCTCTGCTTCTCCAGCAGTGTGTGAGAATACCTGCTCCATCACGCCTTCTTTCTATGTCAAGCATTATCCTTTCCTTTTATCTTTGTATGTCTGATAACCGAAATGGGATCTCACAGTTCTGGTATCTCCCTTAATTACTAGCAATGCTGAACGCTTTTTCCCTCTGCTCTGGTGAACTGTACCATTATCTAGCTATCTGGTTGTGCAAACAAGAAACCTGACCTCTATCCCTGGCACGGCCTCCTTTTGCCTAAATACAATCGCTCTGTAATCTTAAATATTTCTTATATGTGTCTCTACTTCTCCGCATTGGCAAATCTAGTCCAAATGGAGCATTATCTCCTGTTTGGACTATACCAATGACCTTCCAACTTTAAGTGTTCAATAAGCATTTGTGAGATGAAATGTTATGTGATTATATATAGTAACTGCTAAATGACAAAATGAATTTTTATGCATAGGTTACACATCTAGGTTTATCACATTAAAGATCATACTTTATACATCATAACCTAGGGTTAGACCAGACATTTCCTTTTAAATATAATGAAAATCCTGAAGCTACAGTGCCCAACCAGTATGCTATGCTGGGATTTGAGGCAATGCTTAAAAAGGAAAAAGGAAGCAGGGAGGATTTATGCATTCCTGAAGGAATTAGGCATTATTCTCCTTCATAATACCTGTGTAGCATTTTTCAAAATCTGTCATGGTTTTGATTACGTTCTTTTTTATATTATTCGTAATTTTGCCTTCAACAGAAATGGAAGATACCACGGTCATACAATACAAGGTCGTGAGGTTAGGATCCATGTCTACCTTACTCACTGTACCATCCTAGCACTTAGTAAAGAGCCTGGTGCACAGGGTGTGCTCAGTACATACTTAGTGAATCGACTAATAAGTCTTCATACTTCCACTGCTATGTCCCACCCCAATTTCCACTTGCCCAATTTCTTTTCCACAAAGCACTCAAGACAATCCTGTAATGTAAACCCCATCATACCATCTGTTCAGCTGCCACACCAGAATCCTGGGTTCTCAAATTCAACTGTAGTCCTCTGTCTTCAAAGTTCTTTGCCCTGTGGCTTCTGCCTCAAATGTCAACTGCCTCATTCCATTCTAATGCCATATTAAATAGTTGTTCATCTTTTAATTCTTAGTTCAAATGATTTCCTCAGGGAAACTATGTTTGACTTTCCATGTTGGTTCAAATACTTCTACTACATTCTCAATGTTCTTTTCCTTAATAACATTATCTGTCTGTTTCTCCTACTAGATCATAAGATCCATGAGGAAGAGACCTGGTATAGTGCCTGATGCATAACAGGTGTTCAAGAAACAGACATTAGATGAATAAACAAAATGACCATTTCTCCTTCTGTTCTTTGTGAAGTATCTGTTTATGTCTCTGACTTCCTTCTTTGGGTGTTTTCTTCCTTAACTGGTGCATATATGCTATTAACCTCTTTGTGCGACATACATAGTTTGCAAATACTTTCCCCAACATATCATTTACATTTAATATTTAATATCAATTATAAACTTGTGTGATCTATAAGACTTTTTTTGCAGTAAAACCTATCATTTAATTTACTTCATTCATTCTTAGAAATATTTTTCTTTATTCTGAGATCAAAGACTCATTTTCTTTTTATCAGCCTATTTGTTTTTATTGCTTAAACCTCCTGGATATATATACTTTTATGTAGGTATGATACAGAAAAACTCTAACTTTATTATTATTTTACAATTAGTCATTGTAAATTGACTGTCTTATCATTTATGAAATAAATAAAACATCTCTTCTTCATCTTCATTATATAAAAATATCCTATTTATTTTAGAGTCTGTTTCTAGATATATCATATTGCACTGATTGTCTAATCTTTTAAAAGAATAACATATTATTCTAATAACTGCACCTCATATGTTCTATAGGAAAAGTATATTCATTGCTGTTGAATACTGTCAACACTTTATTCCTCTAGATCATCTTTACTATCAATTTTTCAGGTTCAAAAATAAACCAATCACCCTTTAATGACTAATGAGCTTTTGATGGTACTTTGACTACATTTACAAATTTTGGGAGGCTAACTTCACAATTTTTAGTTGATTCTCTAGGACTTCTAAGTATAAAATCTGGTCACCTTCATATAACAATATTTTTTGCCCTTTCTTTCCAAAAGTGATACATCATTTTATGAAGATGAGAGTTTAACTTAGAAAATCAAGTCAACTAAGAATTTATAATAGAGTAATAAAAATTCAGTAAAAGTTATCTATTTGCAAGTTAATACATAAAAATAAATGGTTCTCAAAATTGGTTTTCCCCGAGCTTTACAACATTGGTTGGAATAATAAAGTGATGTTGAGTAAATATACCAATAGTGACCCTCTTTAAAATTTTTTTTAAAAACATAAATGTATTGGGGTAACATTGGTTAATAACATTACATAAGTTTCAAATATACAATTTTATGTGTCCTTTGAATAGTGCATTTTGTGCTAACCACTCCTTCTGAATAGTGACCATCTTATATTGTTTCCGATTTTAATGGAAATAATTCCAGTATTTTACCATTAATCACAATATTTGTTTTGATTTCAAATATTCTTTTATAAAAAGACAACCCATTGAATGGGAGAACATAGTCACTGATATCTGATAAGGGGTTAATTTCAAAAATTTTAAAAATCCTATAAAACTCAACACCAAACACCAATCTAATTAAAAAATGGGCAAAGGACCTAAACAGACATTTCTTCAAAGAAGACATACACCCATGGTCAATAAGACATATGAAAAGATGCTCAACATCACTAATCATCAAAGAAGTGAGAATTAAAACCACAAGGAGATATTACCTCACACTGGTCAGAATGGCTATCATCAATACATCCACAAACAAGAGGTGGAGAGGATTTGGAGAAAGGGGAACACCTCTGCATTCTTAGTGAGAATGTGGATTAGTGCAGCCACTGTGGAAAGCAGTGTGGAGAATCCTCAAAAAATTAAAAATGGGATTGAATTATGATCCAGTGATTCCACTTCTGGGAATTTATCTGAAGAAAACTGAAACACTAATTCGAAAGCGTATAAGCACCTCTATGCTCATTGTAGCGTTATTTACAATCACCGAGGTCTGGAAGCAGCCCAAGTGCCCATCAGTAGAGAGTAGAACACAACTATGGCATATATACACAATAGAATACTATTTGGCTGTAAAAAAGAAGAAAATTTTATACTTTGCAATAGCATAGGTAGACCTGGAGAACATTATGCTAAGTGAAATAAGCCAGCAAGAGAAAGACAAATACCATAGATTTCACTTATATCTGGAATCTAATGAACAAACTGAATTAACAAGGAAGAGACAAACTCATAGACAGAGAGCAGGCCAACAGCTCTGGGGGTAGGGTGGGGTTCATGGGTAGAGAGACTGAGCGAAAAGGAATAGGGACCCATGGACTGGGCAACCGTGTGGTGTTTGTTAGGGAAGGAGGATTTAAGGGGAATAAATGGTAATGGATAAACTACTATAAAAAAGAAAAAATTATTTTGTTATATAAAAAGTATTATTATTTTTCTACAATGTATCTAAAATACTATCATTTTACATGTAATAATTATGTGTTATTGGCATATTTTAAATTTTTTGTATTAACTCTTTAAAATCCAGTATGTACTTTAAATATGTGTAAAAATATGTATGTGTGTAAATTCTTTAAACAAATGAATTAATGTAGGCATTTTGAAATAATGAAAAGAAAACTTTGGGGTATTGGGTGGAGGGGGACAAAGTGGGGGAAAATGGGGACAACTGTAATAGCAAAATAAATAAAATATATTAAAATAAAAAATATAAAAGTATTTTTTATTTCTGTAAGATATTTTTATCAATGTTAAGTCTTATTGAATGTCTTTTTGGCAATACTGAAGATGTTTGTTTTGTCCCATTAACTTATATTACAGAATACTGTAATAGTGTTCTTAGTGTTTTAACCCTCCCTGCATTCTTAAAATAAATCCTAATCAGTGTTGAACAACAGTTAAACATTTCAGGTTCTAATGTGAAATAGAAGTGATTGAGCACCTTGCTTTACTACTCACTAGCTGTTTGACATCAAGTTATTTAATTTTTCTCTTTTGGTTTTCTCACCTGTACAAGGAGGAGGATAATAGAATTTATTTCCTAGGGTTAGTTTAAAAATCCAATGAGCTAATGCTTTGAAAAGTGCCTATCATTATACTTGCACATGGAAAAGGAAGTGCTGATTGCTATAACTGTTATCTATTTTAGGATCCCATTTGCTTATTTATACAAGTAATATTCTGCTGTAGAGTCTTACCTCTATGTCCATGATGCAAGTGTGTACAGTTTTCCTTTTACATCCCATCTTTCCATTTTTAATTTATACTGAGCTATTACTAGTGACAGGAAAGTTTTTGATTTTAAAATATTTACTATACACACATTAGTTTATATACAAATATGTTATATATAGTATATAAATATACACATAAATAATAGGCACACGTGTATAATTTGAGCTATTATTAGTTTGCATCACTCCAGTAGATTCTCTTGAGGGTTCTAGATTATTAATTGCAATACACATAATTAATGATATTTTGTCTCTTTCTCAGTAGTTAAAATTCTTTTTTCTTAACTTACTGTGATGGGTAGACCTTCCATGACATGTTAAACAATATCTATGACAGCAGGCATAATGTGAATGTTTCTACCACTCGATAATGTTTCATGGTTATTGACACGAAAGAGAAGAACTTAGGAAATTTCTACTGCCTGCCTAGTGTATATAATGAAATATGAAAGGGCATGTGATAGTCTCTGACTTTGAGAGGAAGCTTAAAATGTAACTAAGGAATAAGATTCCAGTTCAAGGTGAAATGTAGGTAAAACATAAAAGTACAGATGAATTCTATCGGAGTTTAGAAAAGGAAGATTTACAATAGGTGTTGTGGTTGTTGCAATATTTTGTAATTCCTCAGTGTATAAGATCAAATATTTGTTCATGTTAAAACAACTATTATAATTCTTTATAAACATTTAGGAAATACCCAATAATTAGTTAGAGATTCCAATGACATTTTATGAATTGGAGTATCTTAACTTAGGGAGTATACAGTAGCTCAAGTTTATTTTTGTGTAATTTGGAGAACTGCTAGAAAACAGGGTGATATTTGTTTCAGAAGATAACTTTTTATGGCTCTAGGCATTCCATATCCTCGATGCTAATTGCAAATTGTTCTTTAGGGAATTGGGCAAATAATCTCTTTCCCTATATATATTTCAGGAGTAATTAAGATATTGCATACTGTTTCCCTTATCTATTTTTTATAGATTTTATTTATTATTTCCAGAGAGAGGGAAATGGAGAGAGGCAGAGAGGGAGAGAAACATCAATGTTTCTCCTTTCACCTGTCTCCAGCTATGGACCTAGCTGGAGACCTGGCTTGCAACCGGGTTATGTGCCCTGGCTGGGAATTGAACCAGCGACCCCTGGGTGTGCAGGCCAGTGCCTTATCCCCTGTGCCACCAGCCAGGGCTGTTTCCCTTATTTTCAATGAATGAGTTTATAGTCAGTTAACATTGATTTAGTATTTGTTATTTTCTGAGTTTAAATATGAAAGGCATAGATAGGTTTTTAAAGAGTGTAAACTCTAATAGGAGGTCCAAGGCACTTATATTAACATGATAAGGTTACAATGAAACCATAAAATACCTTTGGCATGAATCCATAACTTTTAGTAAGTTATAATTAAAGTTACTAACAACTGCACTAACTACATATTACCAATCCTAGAATAGGGCTGAAAATGTACTTGTATAACTAGGAGATAATTCATCAAACGGAGATCTACAACAGAAATGCCTGGCTATTACAATGACAATGTATTAAATTATATAGGCTACATAGCTTGCAGTACTTGAATAAAATTAAAAATTTAAACATTTTTACAGATGATTTACTATAAAATTGTATACCCGGAACCTATAATTTTATTAACCAATGTCATCCCAATAAAGTCAATAAAAAAGGAAAACAAATTTCAGTTTTGTATTTTAAAGTTAAAAAAAATCCCTCAATAATTGGAATTTGGCCTATAAAAAGGTAGTTTCACAACTTAAGTACTTAGTTTTTGGTTTTTTTTAATGAGTTTTAGTATTGAGTCCAGAAAGGGTTCTACTAATAAAGTAGTCACTGGTTTAACAGAGCTTAATTTGTTGAAAAAGGAGCATTCAAATTTATCCTCTAAGATTTTTTGTTACCTGGAACAAAAAATCAATCCATCAAGAGCACTACTTTATTAGTCTTCATTAGACTGATAGCATTTTTACATATCACCTTACCTATTCATGGAGTTGCCGTGCTGCAGGTCCTGTTCAGTGGGTCGAAAGAACTCCGCCATATTGTCTAGCAGTCTACTAAATCCTCGGTTTAAACAGATATTCAAAACCGTGCTAAAATCTGGACTACACAAAATTACAAGAATGTTATTTTTAGATTCCTCATGAAAAAGGAAATGAATTCAGTAACTGTGGCAACCTTTGATAGCCACCATTTCTAGTCACAATCTAGGTTTTAGAGTATAAGATACTGTAAAAATCTATCAATAAGTCAATCTTTAAAAATTAGAAAAAGAGAGCTTATTAGCACAGTGCAATGAAAATATTCATCCATTTCTTTAGTTTTTTTTTTTTTTTCTTTCTTTTTTTAAATCATCATTTCTGGAGAGAAGGGCAGGGAGGGAGAAAAAGAGAGAAACATCAATGTATGGTTGCCTTTTACCTGTCTCCAGCTGGGGACCTGGCTGGAGACCTGGCTTGCAAACTGGTTATGTGGCCTGGCTGGGAATTGAACCAGTGACCTTTGGGCCCGCAGGTTGGCACCTTATCCACGGAGCCACCAGCCAGGGCTCACTTTCAGTTATTTATTAATTTATTTTACAGAACTGGTTTGTAAACATTGACTATTTACTAGTATACATTGGATATACCAGAATCATCCTTGAAACATTTTTTCAAAATATAAATACTACCTATCTTCTAGCCCCTCAACTAGTGTACAGAATCTCTAAGCTAGGAAAGTAAGTGGGCCAGGCAAGAGCATCTTCAAAATAAATCTTTGCTTCCTTCCCCACCCTAATAAGAGAACCACTAGTTTAGATAGGAAATCCTACCTGAAGGCATGGAAAAAGATCGAACATTTAATTTTAACCAAAGATTATGTTGAATATGTTGTTCAAGAAAGACTAAGATATGGTCATAGTACAATCAAAATAGAAACACATGTTTTCTGTTAGATGCAGCATACATACCTTTCCAACATGTCCCTAGTTTCATTCAGTAGTTTAATAGTGGTAACATCTTTAGGAGAAAGCCCACAGGCCTGTGAAATTAAAATGCTATACTTCAGGTTTCAAATATTAGCACAGGGGAAGAGTTTAAGAAATCTAAAAGTCTACATTCTACCAACAATTACAAAATGTTAAACTAAAAAAGAACTGCGAAAGTTCATATACTTCTAAAAGATGAGACAAAGGTAAATTACACTTTGTAAGATCTTTGTTTATCTGGGCCCTCTTGGGCACATTACTGGAATATATTTACAAAGGAAAAATAGTCTTTGAGGCTGCAGAGGCCTAAGATTATTTCTTCCTTTATGGGTAAGACACTTTTATCAGAATGCCTATGTGCCTTTTTTTCTCAGTCTATGCTATCCTGGGGCTCTGTGTATCCTTTCAATCTGAAGTATCAGGTTTTAACTTAATTCAGGCAAGATTCAGTTCATCATTCCTCTCTTTACCTGTTCTTTTGAATACCTTTTATAGTTCTACTGTTGAATTTAAAAAATTGAAAACTGTTTTATCATTCCAGAATGCTTTTTTAATACTCTTATTGCAACTCCTTAAGATTCTAACTTGTAAGTAAGTTTTCTCCTGTTTCTTTTATTAATAGTCCCAGCTGTTCTGCTTGTTCAGCTCAGCCTGCATCCTGCAGGGATGCCTTAAACGGGCTGTGACTTTTCTTGGCCTACTCATGAATGTAGGGTGTCTCAGCATCAAACAGGTCTATCTTTGGGTATTTAGGGGAGGGAAAACTTGCAGGCAAAGAAAACTACGGCATTCTTTGTTCTAACGCTGAGGTGTGACATCGGGGTTTTTCTGGTCTGAGGCTTTTCCAGGTGTCAAGCGAGGGATGCTCTTTTCTCAACTGTAAAGCAGGGAGGGGTGCAAGCCACTTACATAGGGAACCACTAATAATTATTTTAAAATGAGGTGACAACCTGCAATCTTTGGCATCTATATTATTCTTAATCAATGAATAACTTAAATCTCAGTGCCTGGGACACCAAGGTGTGCAGCAACACCATGGTGGATACTTGCTACATTAGGCCTTTGTTTCTCAACTGGATGACTCCTCCCTTCAGTCACTGGACGGTGCCATCACCGACTCACTGCAGTAGAAGCAAGTGTGATAGTGGGACTGGCCTGACTAAAACTTGCCTTCCTTTGATTATGAATTTAAGTTCAGACTCTTTATCTTGGCATACAAAGCTCTACTGCTACTTGACCTCACAGAAATATGCTCTAGGCATATGAACTGATTGGTCTCCCGAGGTGGCCGTGTGTAATGAACATGTCCTCTTTATTTCATATCCTGATCATACATCACAGTATCTGTCACATAACAAACACTCAATAAAACTTTGCTGAATAACTAAAATTACAAATGTTTCTAATTAGAAATCAGTCATATATGAAATTTGTTTTCTAAGTTAATGAGGCTTTATTTAAATTATTGAAACATATATCTTTCAAACAAATTTTTAAGAGACTCAGAAATCTAACTTTTAAAAGACAGTAAAATACATGGAAATATACCAAGTAACTAGTTTGGGTAAAATGTAATGGGTTAAGTACCTGAGCTGCTAATGGAGTTTCTTCATCTGGCATCATATAATGGCATAATAAAGATTTGGATCCATTTTTATCAATCCAAGAAGAAGATTTATGCTGTTCAATGAGATTTCTGATTTCTTTTAGTTTTTGTTCTAAGTCCAAAAGGGACAAAGAATGTTTAAGAGAAACACTGGAACAGAGAAAAGGGAGTTGGGAATTAACTGAAACTGTATGATACAATACTATACACACTTTTTTCTTACCATGTTACTGAGATCCTGCCTTATCCAGTCAAACCTGAAACTGCTGACTGTGCAATCGCTAGAGTAGATGACTAAATCAGCCATCAGTTAAGGGGCATTATTACAGAGCCAAGAAAAATCTTGCTGCATATTTTCCAAAAATTTCTCACTGTAATTATAGACATTACCAGTATAGGTAAGAGATAAAAGCCTCACAGGCAGATTTTAAAGTAGATTTTTTATCTCATGACCCAAATATTTCTGGTTTGTTTGGAAATCAATCAACAAACAATGAAACACTAAGCCTTTCCCCTTAGTATCAAAAGGTTGACACTGATGAAGAAAACAGATTCCACAATGCAATATCCACGGCTGTGTCTCTTTCTTACTAGGTTAATAAAGAATTAAAAAAACAAAAAACAAAAACCAAAAAGAATTTCAGGAACCACCATTTTCTGATGTTACTAGTTGCTTGTCAAGCTACTAGTTTTGCCGTTTGGTGCTATCATTAAAATACAAGAACTCTAATTTTTTCTTTTTTTTCACTCATGTTCAACATTGTTTTGGAAGTTCTAGCCATAGCTATCAGATGAGAAAAAGGAATCAAAGGTATCCAAATTGGAGAGGAAGAAGTAAAACTGTCGTTATTTGCAGAAGACATAATAGTGCACATACAAAAGTTGATAAGCTCCACCAAAAACCTACTCAACCTAATAAGCAAATTTAGCAAAATAGCTGGATATAAAGTCAATATTCAGAAATCAAAGGCATTTTTGTATACCAATAATGAAACATCAGAGATAGAAGCTAGAGAACAAATCCCACTTACCACAGCAACAAGAAAAATAAAGTACTTAGGAATAAACTTAACCAAAGAGGTGAAAGACCTGTACTCAGAAAACTACAGAACATGGAAGAAAGAAATTAAGGAAGATACAAATAAATGGAAGCATACACCATGTTCATGGATGGGAAGAATTAACATCATTAAAATGTCCATACTACCCAAAGCAATCTATAGATTCAATGCAACCCAATTAAAATACAAATGACATACTTCACAAATATAGAAAAAATACTTCAAAAATTTATATGGAGCCCAAAACGACCATGATTAACCATAGCAATCTTGAGAAAGAAGAACAAGGTAGGAGGAATCACAATACCAGATATCAAACTATACTACAAGGCTACTGTAATCAAAACAATCTGGTACTGGCATAAGAATAGACATATAGATCAACAGAACAGAATAAAGAACTTTAATTTTTCTTTTATTCATTATAATCAGGAGATCGGAAAGCCAAAGCAAAATGACTTACTTTCCTAAAATCTTCTGCACAGCTTGTTTAATGACAGTGATCAATTCTGTCAGACCTAATGAAAACAAAAACAAACATCAAAGCATTGTTAATTTTACAAATTCCTTAGTAATACAAATAAATGAATTACAATTTGTTTACAGGTTGCAAATAACAATCTTACCGTCTCCAAGGAGGTGTTGAATACTTGATAAATATTGCTGTTGGACATCTGGGGGAGCAAGGGCTGTCTGTACAAAACAGAGTAAGGTTAAATTACCCAACTGAATAAAGAACATGTTTAGTGTAACTTGAGCTAAGATGTTCAGGACCTGGACTAATAAGCAAAATAATATTCTTCTTTTTTTTTTTTAAAGATTTTATTCATTATTTCCAGAGAGAGGTGAAGGAAGAGAGGGAAAGAGACATCAATGTATGGTTGCCTTTCACCTGCCTCCAGCTACAGACCTGGCTGGAGACCTGGCTTGCAACCTGGTTATGTGTCCTGGCTGGGAATTGAACCAGTGATCTTTGGGTTCCCAGGCCAGCGCCTATCCACTGAGCCATCAGGCAGGGCTCCAAAATAATATTCTTCACCATAACAAAAAGTCTAGTTTCAAAATATAAAGATACCAATGCTAAAATTTCACAATCACATGAAATATAAAGATATTTATAGGAATCATCAGAATAAGTAATATTCAGTTAAAGTTTGAACCTCTTGAAACAAAGGGCAACATCTGATTAAGTCTATTAAGCTTACCGTGCCATTTTTGCCAACTGCTGCATTATCCAGGTAGATATATCCACCAATAATGTTTAACTGGACTCGCAAAAGGACAACCAGCATACAAGTACTATATACAGCCACAATACTTCTTGTGAAACCTGCAGAAAGAAAGCCATTCGGTGCTATCATTAAAACGCAAATGTGTAAAATCATGAATCAACCCTATGGTTATTTTTTCATAGGATGACTACATTTGTAACTGTTTCAAGTACAAAAACCTATCAATTCAAAATATTTCAAAGTCTATTTCCTTACAACTTTTTAAGAGATTAGATATGATCTCTTAATTAAAACAATAACCAATATGTTGGGTGAAGGGTTACATATTAGCTTTAAAAAGAAAAATAAGGACCTGGCCAACATGGCTCAGCTGGTGGCAGCACTGTCCCATAAACGGATAGGTCTCAGGTTCAGTTTCTGATGAGGGCGCATGCCTAGGCTCCCACAGTCCATTCTCACACTGTTGTCCATGTCCACAGGTCCTTCATACACGTTCTTTGACTAATCCCTTACCTTTCTTTCCATTCTCCCCCAGCCACCCACCCTCTGGCAGTTGCTAGTCTGCTCCATGTTTTCATGGTTTGGTTTTGCTTATTATTTTATTTTATTTGTTAGATTCTTCTTATAAGTGAGATCAGATGGTATCTGCCTCTCACTGACTGGCTTATTTCACTTAGCATAATAGTCTCTGGTTCCATTCATGCTGTTGCAAAAGGTAAGAATCCTTCTATTTTCTTTCTGTTGCTGCATAGTATTCCACTGTGCAAATGTACCAGTTTTTTAAGCCATTCATCTACTGATGGACACTTACACTATTTCTAACACTTGGCTATTATAAATAGCAGTGCTATGAACCTAAGGATACGTAAGTTCTTTTGAATTGGTATTTTGGGATTCTTAGGGTATATTCCTACCAGTGGAATCACTAGGTTAAAAGGCAGTTGCATTTTTAATTTTTTGAGGGAATTCCATATTGTTTTCTACAGCGGCTTCACCAGTCTGCATTCCCGCCAACAGTACACTAGAGTTTCCCTTTTTCCATACCCTCGCCAGCACTTGTTGTTTGTTGACTTGTTAATGATGACCGTTCTGACAGGTGTGAGGTGGTGTCTCATTGTGGTTTTAATGTGCATCTCTCTGATGGCTAGTGATGTTGAGCATCCTTTCATATGCCTGTGGGCCCATTGTATGTCCTCCTTGGAGAAGTGTCTATTCTGGTCCTTTGTCCATTTTTTAATTGGATTGTTTTCTTCCTGGTGTTGAGTAGGAGTTCTTTATATATTGTGAAGATCAAATCCTTGTCCGATGTATCTATCATTGGCAAATATGTTTTCCCATGTAGTTAGTTCCTTTTTCATTGTGATGATGTTTTCTTTAGTTGTGCAGAAACTTTCTAATTTGATGTCCCATTTATATTTTCTTTTATTTCACCTACCCTAAGAGATGTATCAGCAAAAATATTGCTACATGGAATATCTGAAATTTTACTATGTTTCCCACTAGGACTTTCATGGTGTCATGACTTACATTTAAGGCTTTTATCCATTTTGAGTTTGTTCTGGTGTCTAAGTTGGTGGTCTACGTTGGTGGTCTAGTTTCATTTTTGTGGATGCAGCAGTCCAGTTCTCCTGACACCATTTATCAAAGAGGCTATTTTTACTCCATTATATGTTCCTTTCCCCTTTGTCAAATAATAATTGACCAAAGAGACCTGGGTTTATTTCTGGGCTCTGTATTATGTTCCTTTGATCTATGTGTCTATTCCTATGCCAGACCAGACTGTTTTGATTACAGTGGCCTTGTAGTATAGTTTGGTATTAGGTATTGTGATCCCTCCTACTTTGTTCTTCTCTCTTAAGGTTGCTTAGGCTCTTTGGTGTCTTTTTGGTTCTGTATAAATTTTGAAATACCTGTTCTAGATCTGTGAAATATGCGACTGGCATTTTAATAGGAATTGGTCCAAAAATCAGTAAGTGTATCTTTGGGTGAGAATTAAATAAATAAATAAATAAAGGAAAGTAAGAAAAGACGAGGAGAAGCACTAAGAGTTGTAGCCTCAGAACTCTGATTTATGCAGGAAGCCAGTTCAGAGCAAAAGAGGGCTAAATGTGAAGAACTCCAGCCTTCAAAGGCAGGTAAAGGAAGATGAGCCCATTGAAGGCCTGGAGGAAGGTACAGAAATGGAGAGAAACGCCTGGAAATGAGGTCTTACAGTGACGCAGGGCAGTGTTCAAAAGGAGGAGAGAGCAAAGGTGTTGCATGCTGCCATTGAGGTGTAGCAGGAGAAAAATGCCCAGTGGATTTAGCAACATGCAAGTTCCTACTCATGTTGCAAGGTCTGCTTGGGTAGAGATGGGAGTGGAAGCCAGGTTGTAGTGTGTCAGAATGAGTGGGAGTGAAGAGAAGGGAATGTAGAAATCTTTATTATACAGCGTGTGAAAATATATAAAGCTGAAAGGAAATACAGGGTACTACAAAGGTTTAATTTATTTTCAAATAGGAAGGCTTAAACATGATTGAGTTGGTAAAAGATTAGTTGAATGGCAGGAAAATGTAGGAATAACTGGCAGTAGGAAGTTCTAAGACATGGATGTATATATATTAATATATAATGATATGCATGCCCCAAGGCAGCTTTTTGCTTCACACTTTTACTAATGAAAGTTTGTACACAGTATCAAAGTAAAGTTACTACCTGAGTTGAGAGTAAAAACCTTTCTTTTTTTTTTAAGAGATATTTTATTCATTATTTCCAGAGAGAAGGGCAGGGATGGAGGAGGAAAGGGAGAGAAATATCAATGTATGGTTGCCTTTCACCTACCTCCAGTTATGGACTTGGCTGGAGACCTGGCTTGCAACCTGGATCTGTGCCCTGGCTGGGAATCAAACCAATAACCTTTGGGTTTGTAGGCCGGCACCTAAGCCACCAGCCAGGGCAAAAAACTTCTTTAAAGTATAATATTGCAGATATCAGTACCTAGTATAGGCATGTGTGGTCTAGCACAGGTTCACACATTATCATAACAATAATACCACCACCAACATTAACACTAAATACTTAATATGACATTGACCTACTCATCTTATGAGAATTATTTTACCCTGACAGCTCTATGAGGGAAACAGTCATCCACATAAGAGAGCACAAAAATTTCCCTTTAGAAGAGGAACCTGCTGTCACAGAGTATGTAAGCTTACTTATCATCTTCAGATCCTCCCATATTTCTAGCTTGTTTGAAGGCCTAAAGAAAAAAACAATATATGAAAATAATAATTAGATAATCTAACAAAAAACTTTTAACTTTATAGCTATATGTTACAGTTTATAACAGGGTAACTGCAAAAAACAAAGCCCACAAAATAAAGTAACAAAAACCCCTACAATTTTAATAACCAATGATAACAACTATTTAGTACATTGGTATATGGTCTTCTCCTTTTTCACCTCTTTCTGAACATATGCATATATGTAAATGTAATAATATCAGGACAATACTCTAACCAACTGAATTACCTGGCCAGGGCCACTTCTATTCTTTAGTGTCACTAAAATACCTGCTAAAGAATTAAACTAATCCTTTCAAAGTGTTGGACCTCTCTCGTGATAGAAGATATATAAGATTCTTTGTCACTGGCCCTGGCCAGGTAGCTCAGTTGGTTAGAGCATCATCCTAATAGCCAAGGTTGTGGGTCTGATCCCAGTTAGGGTACCTACAATACTCAAACAATGCATGAATAAATAAGTGGAACAACAAATCGTTATTTCTCTCTTTCCCTCCCTTGTTCTTCTCTCTCTAAAATCAATCAATAAAAAAATTTAAGACAAGATTCTTTGTCAGTTGCTGAAACATCATCATTATCAATGTTCAATAAGAATACCAAGTACTTGAAACAGTGATGAAAGTTTATTTGCTATTATAAAACTGACAAAAAAATACGATCAAATCTTTTATTTATTTCTGACTAGTTACTACCATATTTAGCTTGAAGAGAAAATAAACTTGCTTGACAGGCTTATATGAGAACTTAGTTGACTGAAAACTAATATAAAAGCAATCATTAGATTGGAGGCCTTATTAATCACACTTTGTAAGGGCTCAAGCCCCTCTTCATGCAAATATCTGTCACCTGGACATTTTTTTTAAAGATTTTAGTTATTATTTTTAGAGAGGGGGGAAGGGAGGAGGAAGAAAGGGAGAGCAACATCAACGTATGGTTGCCTTTCACCTGCCTCCAGCTACGGACCTGACTGGAGACCGGGCTTACAACCTGGGTATGTGCCCTGGCTGGGAATTGAACCAGTGACCTTTGGGTTTGCAGGCTGGTGCTCAATCCGCTGAGCCACACCAGCCAGGGCCTGGACATTTTTTTACTCCAAACTACAAAGAGTACTTTCAAATAAAAAGGAAAAATAACATTGAGATATAGAGAGGAAACAGTGAATGAGAACTGTTGCTCATCTTAACTCTTAGGAACTTAAGGAATTCTCCTGTCTGCGTACTGAGTAAGAAAAGAGGAATGACATCTTTTCTTAAAACCTAGCCAGGATTCGCCTTTAAAATTAATCTGTTTTCTCTAGCTTGCCACGTTTTCACCTCATATTTGGCTTTTACTTTTCTTTTTTAACCACGGATCAAACATAATGTGTCTTGAATCACAATTTATTTCGTTTACTTCCTCCCTTGAATGGCAACATCTTAAAGGGAAAGAGACCTTATCTTACCCTAATTATCACAAGGAGCAGAGTCACCAAGAAAGAAGAATGCCATTATGTTTTTTGTGTCTGTTTTTATGCTGCTTTTATAAAGGTGCTATTCACTTTTTTCATTTGTCTTGTCTCCCCAATAAGGCTGAAACTTAAGACAATTAAAATGTATTTTTATTCTCTACTTATGCACATTTGTTTATGTAAATACATGTGATAATTAAGTATTTATTTCAGTTATCTGCTTATGTTTCTTCATATAATTATATAAAGTAACTTACAAACTGAACCTTTTAGCTGTATGTAATAGTGAAATCATGTCAACCTCTAAAAAATGATTAAATTTAGAAGCAAAATCCCTTATTACTAGCATTACATTTTAGTCAGATAAAAAAATCTCAAGTACACAAATCCACTGTTACTTTGGGAGGTTATTCTTTGAATATAAAAAACGTTTCAAGAAATTTTCCAGCTTTCTGTTGAAGCTGTCTGAGCAGTAGATTCCTACATGCACAATGAATGATTCTATCTGCTACACAAGGAAATTGTGAACATTAACTGGGAGCAAGTGTGAAAACTAGCTCACTGTGGAGAGTTAGCGGGAGCGCGTGGGTAAGGAACCTGGCACTGGGCCTGGCACAGAAAGGCAGGTGGGAAACAGCACTTCCTTCCCTGGGCCCTGGAAGCCAGTTACCAGGAAAGTAACTGTTTCGGGAAGGCCACAGTGATTAAAATGGATTCACTGAAACCATTTCCCTTCATCTTGTTGATGAAAATAAGAAGTCATTTCCTTCCAGAACCCTGTTCAAACCTGCACATCCCCAGCATATGCTGCGCTCAGTACACAAGGTCCTACGTGTGAAAGGGCTTTGTACCCAGGTATCTGTCGTTACTGTGTGCTCCTGTTACAAATATACTGCATTTTGTTAATCATATAAACGGTAAGTTTACATGCCTTATTTACCTAAAATGTGTGTTCACATGCTTTGCAAACTATTTCATTGTAAGTGCTGTAAGAAGCCCAAGGTTCAATGTATCTTAGCTTCTCAGTGCCTGATTCGGAAACGCATTCCCTAAGCACTCCATAATTACGAGCCTGAATAACATCAAAGTGATATAAGATCTATTTATATAAAAACCAGAATGCACATAAATACTTGTTCCCTGAAATATTTTGTGCCTCAAGGTACAGCATAAACAAACGGGAAATATAAAATATGAATTCAATGGTATTGTTAATAAATATTTTTTATCAAGAAGTCCATATATTACAGACTTGAATAGAGAGAAGGAAACAGAGATGTTTGAAAAGTATTCCGGTTGGCTACGTAAACTTCAGGAGTAGCGTGGAAACAAAGAAATGCCGCCCGCACTGGCCTGTGTTTGAGCAGAGCTGTGAGGCTCTCAGAGTTGAGCTGCTGCATCAGGGCCTCCCTCAGCGCTGGAAGCATGGACAGCACTGCAACACAAACAGAAGGTGGCCAGGTCACAGGTGGCACGGTCCCCTCCCCCAGTGGTGCGCGCTCCTTGAGCCCAGTGACAGGACTAGCAACCAGCCAGGCCTGGCAGGGAAGGGCAGGGCTAGCCTTTCCAAATCATTATTATTGATAATAGTAATAACAATGGATTATATACCAATAAATCATTTCTCTGCCAGGTTAAGTGAACAAAATTTTATACATACTATGATCACAGCAATGTAAACAAACACACAGAGAAACAAGTATGAGAAGAATCATTCCCAGATGCCAACAGTGGTGGTCTCTGGGCTATGGATTACAGATAATTCTTTTTTTTTTTTCTATTCTTTTCTGTTCTCTCCAAATTTTCTTTACAGTAAATGTTTACGTCTGGTATAATAAAATGATTAAAAACAGTATTTTTATTTTAGCTATATATTTTGTTTCACATTTTATTTCTAATTTTATAAAAACACTTATTTACTAAATACTACAAGTGACATGCATTTATCATAACCTAGCCCAAAGTGCATCAGGTCGGGAAAGAAGAGCGGCAGTTCTGGGTTTGCCGATGGCTCCCAAAATAACATGGAGGTAAAATAAGATACAGTCCTCTATGAAAAAAGATTGCATGCAATCTACAGTTGCTGTTTCTATGGCTCTATGCATGGTGTAAGAAATGTTGGGAAAAAATGTACACATGTAAATTTGAAATGAGTTTATAACATTAAACAAGTAACAACAAAATAAAAAAATAAAAAAATCAAGTATCACAATGCCACATTCTAAAAGGGAAAACTTCAGTGTACAATTTTTACTTGACTAAGCAAGACATATTAATTACAAAATCAACATTATTATTTTTTTTATAGAAAGTTCAGCTTTAACCAATTCTAGACATTTATTTCAGTACTGTATGGACTATGTAGCTTCAGTTTATTTCCTCAAGCTGTATGATTAAATCACCTAGGGTACTTGACTATTAATAAAAATAGCAGTAAAAGGTGACATATTATCCTGGCTGCTGTGGCTCAGTGGATCGAGTGCTACCCTGTGAACCGAAGGGTTGCCGGTTTGATTCCCAGTCAGGGCATGTGCCTGGGTTGTGGGCTAGGTCCCAGTTGGGGGTGCAAAAGAGGCAACCACACATTGATGTTTCTCTCCCTCTTTTTCTCCTTTCCCTTTCTCTAAAAATAAATAAAGAAAATGTTTTTTTAAAAATAAAAGACTTATATATAAGTATATATCTGTATTTGGCCAAACATGATATGTTATCTTACCAAGAAAAAGCAAGGTTAGAGGTCCTAGATTAAAAAAATGGAGTCAGCATGGAATTGGTCTGTAGATTATGTGGTGTAACAACATGATTTAGAAGAGTCTCTTTAATAATTCTCCTAAGAAGTAAGTTTTTTCTTTCCATTTCAGCCTACCGAACCAAAACCAAGTCTGTTCTTTGGTTGTAGCCATCTGCATGAACACTGCACAAATATGTTTCTGTGTCTAGTTGAATACAGGATTGTGTCTTCTTTTAGCTTTCTGGTCTCTGAGATAAACACGTCCAGTTCAACCACAAATTACAAGACAACCTTTCACCAACCACGAATCTGTGTGAGCCAGAGCAAGTTACTTCATCTCACTGCACCCCAGGACCCTTCCCCTGTCAACTAAGGGCAGCACTGGGTCCACGGTACAGGATTGTTTTAAGGACTGAGACATACAAAGCATTTAGAGCAGTGCTTCTTTGCACAGGGAAATGCCTGGTAAGTGTTAGTGCTTATTATTATCCTAATTTAGCTTTTGTCATGTTCCAATTTGTATCTTCTGAAGTGTGAGGCAGAGACAGACCTATACTCGGACTAGTGCGGAGCATGCTGAACCACAGACTTTATTACTGAAGTCCAAGATGAAATTAGCTGGGAGTCACAGCATACAACTGGTTCATAACAAGCTTATTTACGTTCAGTCAGAATTCCAATCCCTACTCACACATCCTGTTTCCAAGCAAGCTCGGCCAATTCTGTTTCTGCACAGCTGACTTTTAACACAGACAGTTCATTTATCCTAATCTAGCACTTATCTGAGGCAAGACTTTTTGCATCTTGCAACTTCATTTATGGTGTCAGCCATGTGTCCATGCATTGTGTCATGTGTAAATTTGATAAGCATCCCTTTTAAATCTTTAGTAAAATCATGAAGAAGATAAAGCCTATGATCAGGGCACAGAAGCATTTTATTAGATGCTATCTTTCAGGTTGAGGATAATTTCTTGGCAGAAAAACTAGCTATATCTATCTGAAAGTACTATGTATTTTTAGTATATCCATCTTATTCAAAATGACAAAAATGCAATCATATGATTTATAACCCCATTATCAATGCCTACCAGAAAGCTAATTTGGAAAGTTTTTCCGTGAACCTACATTTTGGCCTCTAATGATTACCATATTTTATCTTTAATTGCCTATAGTCAGCTATTTATTCATCGAGGGCTGTGACAGTCATGGCTATGTGGCACCACATCTTCTGCTGGGAGGAGCAAATAGCTGATGTCCCAGCTGCCATCCCTCTGGGCCCATTAGCCTGTCTGCACTGCTCCCAGCCAACAAGGGTGCTCAGTGGCGACAGTGAAGGGCCCTTCCGGCCCAGTGAAGGGCGCCCACTGGCCTGCTGCAACTTAGGACTGTGCTATTGATGGAGACTTTCCTCACTTCATCTCTCCCCTTCTCCCTCTCCCTGCACTGTAGTCTAAAGGAGTCCCCTGCCTACCTCTGCTCTCTTTCCTTTATTCTTAACAGGTTTCCCCCAATTAATCTCTCTCACATTCACTCCCATCTTAGCATCTGCTTCCCAGGGGACCCAAACTGACACAAGGGTCCATGTAAAACACATGTCTTTTGATACTCCAGAACCTACTTTTTTCTATTTTTAAAAAAGTTGACCCTGGCTGGTAGCACAGTGGATAAGGCGCCAGCCTGCGAACCCAAAGGTCGCAGGTTTGATTCCCCAGCCAGGGCACATAACCAGGTTGCAAACCAGGTCTCCAGCCAGGTCTGTGGCTGGAGGCAGATGAAACACAACCATACACTGATGTCTCTCTCCCTCTCTGCCTCTTTCCCTTCCCCTCTTTCTGGAAATAATGAAATAAAATCTCAAAAAAAAAAAAAAAAAAAAAAAAGTTGAGTAAAAAGCAAAACTGGACTGTTCTTAAGTCTCTAAAAATTCATTAATATATCCTTGGTAGCACCGCTACATTGAATGCTGACTGTCATTTTAAAGAATTATGCCAAGAAGTTATTTTCTGAGTATTATATGCCAAATACTTTATTTGTATTATCTCAACCCATTCTTACAAAACATTTATGAAGTGGGTTTTATGATGATCATTTTATAGAGGACAGAACTGAGAGTTAGATTTCCCCAGACACAGATATTACAAGGTCAAAGTGGGAAACTGAAACAGGTCTAGCTCACCCTTGACTCTGGCCTCACTGTGCCTTATCCAGTACTTATAATCACTGTTTGCTTTATAGAACGAATATTATTATTTTAAATGTAAAAATCATAAGCCAGTGGTAACTTTGGACATGTCTCTGGACCTCCTTAACCTCAGCCTCTTTATCTGTCAAATGAAACTGAACTAAAACAAAGTCCTTTCAACTCTGAAAAAAAAAATCCTACTTTTAAAATTGAACAAAGATAATTTATTTTTATAAATTTGTCCTAAATTAATGGTTCTTGAAAAAAAATTAGAGAAAGATTCAACAATGAAAAACTAAAAACAAACTCAAAACCAAAACAGGTTTGGCATGGATTTGAAAACTAATTCTTCATGGAGCTGTACCAATTATAACATAGCCTTTTTTTTTTTTTTTTTTTATGATCTTTTTTTAAATGGCATTCTCCAGTAGATTCCTAGCTTTGGAGGCTGAATTATTACCATTTATTCACACTGCAGGAATATACACGATAGTGCTAGACTTACAGGGCTGTAGTTGCCCACTATAAATTGAACAAACGTAATGACCTTTACTACGATCTATGGGCCCATGGGCTCAGGCCTACCTGCAGCCTCCTCTTGGTCACTCCTGCCCTGCTCACCTGCTCTCGCTACATAGCCTTCCTGCTGTTTCTTCAATGTGCCGGCACCTCGGGCATTCGGGCATTTTGCACGCCTCCCTCTGCTCAGTCACCTGGTTCCTTCTCAAATGTCACCTCCTGAGAGGCCTGACTCTCTTGAATGATTTCATCTTAAACAGCCCCCACCCCCAGCTTTATTCTTCTTAGAGCAGCCATCACCACCCAGTTATTTACTTGTTAGTTATCGTGTTTTTCTCTCACTAGCACATACACTTTGAGGGTCAGGGATTTTTAATTTTTATTGCTCACCTGTTTCCTCAGTTCTGGGCACCCCGAGTTATTTGCTGAATGAATAAATAAAATGAATGAACAAGTATTTACACTGTTTATTAATTTATATTGATTTTTAAAATCCTCACTGGAGAATATGTTTTTATTGATTTGAGAGAGAGGGAGAAAAAGAGAGAGAAACAGTGATGTGAGAGAGAATCATGGATTGGGTGCCTCCCACACGTGTCTAATTGGGTGTGAAATCTGCAACTCAGGTACGTGCCCTGACCAGAAATTGAACACCGCAACCTTTTGGTGTGTGGGACAATGCTCCAACTGAGTCAGGATGATTTATATTTATTTTATTTTAGTTTTATAAGATTTATTTATTATTTTTAAGACAGAGGGGAAGGAAGAGAGGCACAGAGGGAAGGAGACATCAATGTATGGTTGCCTTTCACCTACTTCCAGCTATGGACCTGGCTGGTGACCTGGCTTGCAATACATTGATTTTAAAAGTCACATTAAGTGATGTATTTTGGTTAAATCATGTAAAAATACTTGCTAGATGTTATCATTCTCCCTTTGCCTTTTCTTCTACCTTTGGTCCTGGAGGCATGCAAATTAATATAAATCATCAAATAACTTACACATATATAAATACTTCTCTTTGCCTTACCTGTCATATTGCAAGTTCTCTGGTTACTTTCAAAATGGTATTGCCGCCGTGCTTGGGCAATATATTCTGCAGCCTCCTTTTCTTGTATTTCTCTGATTTTCTTCTGTCCATACTTCCCCAGGATATAGACTCCTAAAATGGCATATTTAAAACAAGCTGGTATACTTACCCAATAATTAGTGTATTAAACATTGCAAACAGTACTTTTAACATGCTTTATGTAAATATACAGCTTATATTAGCAAAAAGCTAAAAATGATAACTTTTCAAAACCTAAATTGAAGAGTCACGTAAGAACTGCGACCTAAAAAGAAGGAGAAGGACACTGTCGTTTACCAGCCAAAGACAGCTACACAAGGACTAGGCCTGATAAAACAAAAGGATTTAGTCTGTGAAGTCTAGCAATGCCTTTAACAGCAAGTGGGGGATATTTCAAATGACTAGCAATAGGGAATTGCTTAAATAAATTAAGGTCTACCCATCCAATAGAATGTGATGCAGCTATTAAAAACCGCATTACTAAATAGTTAATGATTCAAGGAAATATCCATGTTATATTACTATATGATAAAACAAGATCCTGAAAGTTGTGCTTTTTAAGGTGAGCAGATACACAAGAAAACAGGTGGGTTTTAATTTCTGGCATATCATAAATAACAATTATTGTTGAATAGTGAGTGGGATAACAGGTCATTTTTTCTTCTGTATGTTTTTCTAGATCTCTATATTTTCTTTAGACAGTATATCACTTTTTAAAAATACAAGATAAAATATATTACCAAAAAGGACACTAAGACTTGACTGAGCACTCAGAACAAGTTTATGATACTATCTTACCTAACAGAGGTTTCTACATGTGCCAGAATTTGTTTCGAGATAGCCTGGTGACAAGGTTGTAGGTAGGTAACTAATTCTTACCTACCTGCAACTGTCTGGGCCCCCATCATCTACCAAAATGAACCTAAGAATTGTGCATGATATAAATAATTGAATTTGGTCTGTCATAGGCAGGGAGGAGGCATTCCTCTGGAAACTGTAAAGCAAATGCATATCCTAAAGTATTTTCAATAAAATAAGTATAGATGAAATGATAGCATTATTTTTCTTAAAAATAATAGTTCATTAAGAGGGTATGTGCTACAAATAATTAGGCAGAAATAAAGTATGATTGCTATTATGTTCGTATGCAAACAAAGGCATTATAATCATGCTTAAAGAATACAATTTCAGGTATCTCCATAGTTACCTTTCTTTCACTCCATGCCATGAATGGGATGGCAACACCACAAGACCAACGTAAAAGAAATTGACTGAAATTTCACATAATAGCCTTTTAACAAGCAACTGCTATGTAACAACTACTTTCAAATGAATTGCTTATATTTTATTTATACAAAAAGCTATGCATAAAACTATTACTTCTCAAACACTAATAATAGTGTAAAGTGAAACAGACAATAATGCATTTTGTATAGCTAAGAATTTTCTGGAATAGCAGTAAATTTGATCGGTATCTGTTTTCTGGGGGGAAAGGGCCATTGCTTTCATTAGATTCTCAATGTGTCTGACAAAAATTCATTAGGAACTACTGTATTTGTTTGATATATGTAAGATATTCTAACTAAAGCTAAAAGAAGAAAATGAATTGTTACGGGTGAGCTGTGTGCCCTCCTGAATTCCCATGTTGAAGCCCCAGTAACTCAGAATGTTACTTTGTTTGGAGCGAGGGCCTTTACAGAGGCGTCAAGCTGAAGGAAGGTCCAGTAAGGCAGCCTCTACTCCATGTGACTGGTGTTCCTACAAAAGGAAACTCAGACACAAGCATGTGTAGACAGAAGGCGATGGAAAGGCACAGGGGTATGGATGAAAAGTGGCTCTATAATAAATCTGACTGGAAGTAACCTCACAGGTGATCAGGTTATAAATTCCTAACTGGGCAGGTCATCATGGGCGGTCACACCCAAGCCTACAAAATTGTTTATCTTTGCCTTAAGCAAGCCCTGTCCATTGTCCCTGTGCATCTAGGTTAACACATTTAAATGCCAGAGTCAACCTCAGAGGGGTAACCATATAATCTCATTAACCTGCACCTTGCTTTCTCCTGCCTTCATTTAATCTTCCTTACGTTCATTCCCTCCTTAATCCCAACTGGATAAAAGCAACTGCAAAACTGTCCTTCTCTGGAACACCTGAGAACTCTTCCAAAAATTCTCCACAGAGGGTGGGTGGGGAAGGGGGCAGAGGGAAGGAAAAAGGGGATGGATGTAATAAAACAATAACAAAATTAAAGTAATTCTGAAGTAAGTGTAACAGAGGTTTGATGTGTGTGGCTTTTTAATCAACAGGGAGGGGACAGCTGTCTCTAAAGCCAAGGGGAGGCGCTGGAACAGATTGTCCTTCATCCTGCCAGCTCATCCAACTCACCCTTCTGGCCTCCAGAACTACGAGACGTTTCTGCTGCTTAAGCTGCTCAGTTCGCAGTTAATTATGGTGGTCATAGAAAACTGATACATGGAATTAGGCTGGAAGTCCCACAATCCATTGTTCTACTTGAGTCAGCACTAAAACAAGTTCCTACAGAAAGTCTAATTTACCCAGACTTTTGTTTCATAAAGTCTGATGGTGTCACGTTTGTCTTCCCAGGAAAATAAGAATGAAAGAAGAGAAATAATGTGCTAAATTACAGCTCTCAGGGTCCTCTGATCTAACTGGGTGCCCGACCCCGATTTAAGAGACAGCATTGGTGGCTGTAGCACCAACTAGCAGGTGGCTTTAATCTCATCCTCTCTCAGGGCCAAAGTTCTTCCTTCGTAAAATGAAAGGATGGGATTATATGAGTGTTAAGTTTTCTCTGTAGCTATGACTTTATTTGAGAATAATGAAAACATTCATTAAATACCTCAAAAAATAAATGTAAAATGTTTTGAGTTTCCTTTCAGAACATTGCTGGTAAAGCAATATATCTTCTAGTCTTCCCATATTATGTATTAGGGTTTTAAAACGATTTCTTAGTCTCTTCCTAGATGAAAATCCCTTCAATGCAATGATGTTGCTAGGTTAATAATTTCAATTAAAGCTGGACAATATCTATTAACAGCATTCCTAATCCAACAGACTACCAAATGTTGCTATTCTATTGCAGCAGTATTTCCTGACTTACCTGCTTTAGTCCCATTCCTCTACCGCTGTCTTCTTCCAGAGCCCAAATATTAATGCCCTCATTTAACAGCTCCCCAATGCTCTTTCGTTTCTGGTCTCACATCTTTCCAATCTGCCTTTTACACGCAAGTGATTTTCTACAACTTAAATCTGACTCCATCATTCCTGTATTTAGAATTCTTCAGCACCCTCGATTTCTTAATGAGGGTTCTCTGTTACACTTACTTCAGAACTACTTGAGGTACTTATTAAAAATATAGTCTTTAAGGAAGTTCCTTGAAAGCACCTCCAATAAAAACTTGGTATTTGCAGAATGAATCAATTAATCCTGGAAAAAAATTCTGTATTTTCATTAAATTCCTAAAATGATTTTTATCCATACTACAGTCTGAGAAGCACTGGTATGCAAAGTAATGGCCAAATTCTGTAGACTGACACAGTAAGGAAGGCTCTTCACAATCTGCACTCCAGCGAGTTCTCCAAATTATTTTTTGCCATTCTTCATTTGTTCTTTGGGGTTAGCCAGAGTGAATACGCTCTGACTCCCCAAAAGTAATCTCTCTGAATTTGCCGACACCCCTTTCTCTAGGCGTGCCCCCTTCTTTGCTAGCTGCACAGATTAAGTGTTTTGTTTTTTTTTTAAGATTTTATTTTGTTATTTTTAGAGAGAGGGGAAAGAAGAGAGGCAGTGAGGGAGAGAGACATCAATGTCCCCAGCCATGAACCTGGCTGGAGACCTGGCTTGCAACCTGGTTATGTGCCCTGGCTGGGAATTGAACCAGCGACCTTTGGGTTTGCAGGCTGGCACCTTATCCACTGCGCCACCAGCACAGTAGGCAAGTGAGTTCTTGAGTGAAGCTTACCAGACACCTTCACGCCTCTCTCTCCTCCAAGCTTCCCCTCAGCACCCTGCTCTATTATGGTCCTATCATACTACCATTGCACTACTGTGTATTCCCATTTCTGCTTTCTGGCTGTATGTGCCATGTGCTCCTCAAAGTCAAGAACACTGTCTTATTCTTTTGTATTCCCAGAGCCTAATACAGGATATAGTGAAAGTGGGCACCATTCTCATTCAAATGTTTGTTGAATGAAAGAACGAATAAATAAATGAAAAATTTAAGAGACCAAAGTTACAGGGATTAAGATATAGAGTATAAGTCAGTGCTTACACAGGAATTTTAGAAATCACTAAATCAGTAAATCCGAATCCGGCTGTTCTCTGTTCCACAACAGCTTCTGCAGTGCAGTGGTTCTCCAAGGGCTTGGGCACTACTGGAGGTGCGCAATACCCTCTCAGGGGATTTGAGGATCAAAGCTAACTTCACAATACTACTAGAACACTACTTGCTTTTCCCATTCTCATTTGCTCCCGGGTTTACAGTGCAGCAGTCTAGAGGCTACATGGCCTGGGGCATTGCAGATGACTTGAGTACCATGTGAGACATGAGAATCCAGCACTCTTCATTAAGCCAGACAGCAAAGCCATGTGCAAAATCATGAAACAATGCCATTCTCCTCTAATTTAGAAAAACATGTATGTTAACATGTTTTGGGTTTATAATTGTTTTTAAATATTAAAAATTTTTCTTGGTTGTAATTTCTAATATAGCAACTATTAATAGATGCACATTTTCAAAGGTTCTTTGGAGTTCTTAACTGTTAAAAGTGTAAAGAAGACTTTTGCTAAAAAAGGTTGAGGACAAAACTTCTAGTCTTTACGTGAAGTGGTCAAATTGTACAAATTGGTCTTAAGTTCTAATTATTCATTCAAAATGTAGGAAATTCTTACTTAAGATGGTCTGCAACTCAAAGTTCTTACTTAGGTTATTTTCCTACCACTGGATGGCTTACCTCTTCGAGCATGCATGTTGATGTCCAGCTTTCAAACCCATCAATATGTATCTTCTATTAAGTCCCTTCTTGATTTTTTATAACTTTACATGCTATCTGCCAGTTTGAAAAATGTATGACATTTTCCAGCTCTTACCATTTTGTATTTTATTTGTATATTTGTTGCTATGTTATGAATGTTTATGTGCCCTGAATGTATATATTGAAGTCCTAATGCCTGATGTGATGGCATTAGGAGGTGGGGTCTCTGGAAGGCACTTAGGTGATGAGAGGGGAGCAGCACACATGAATAGGATTAGTATTTTTATAAAATGAACTTCACAGAGCCCCTTCTGCCATATGAAGACATAATAAGTGTGCAACTTGGAAGCAAGTCCTCACTTAACTGTGCTGGCACTCGATCTTGGACTTTCAGTCTCTAGAACTGTGAGAAATAAATTTAGGTTGTTTATAAGCTGCCCAGTCTGTGGCATTTTGTTATAACAGCCTTAATGGACCGAGACACTTATTTTTCATTCCTACCTGATCATAAGTCCATAAGGCAATGTGGTGTAGTGTGGGAAGAGAACGCACTTTGGGATCTGACACACCTGAGACCGAATTCTAACTCTGAGACCCTTGACAAGTTTCTTAAATTTTTAGGGCCCTAGTTCCCACATTCTTGAGTGGGAATAACAATAACTACTTTTTGTCATCACCACTGAACATAAGAGCTTAGCATAGGGCCCACCAGGCACCCAATAAATGGTAACTATTACTTGTATTTCCAATCATAGTGACTTCAATATTACAGGCACTTGATAAGTATTTTGTAGACTAGATGAACTGAAATGCAACATGCTATAGGACCTTTCCCTTGAAGCAGAAAAAAAATATGAGGCTCAAACAAATGCTATTAAGTCATCCTTTTTTCTTTTAGGTTAACTTCTTTTATTAATTATTATTATTATTATAAAACACTAGGATTATTTTCTTTCTGTCTCTCTGAGCCATTTTTTCCTTTTTCATTCCTCTTAATCTCTAACTATAAAGCTCTCTGTAGATTTTTGAAAAAATCTATAACTGTCTCTTAAGTATAACCTTTTGCTTCCCCTATGATTATTCCCAATTGACTATTAGATTCTTCTGTAAGTTTGAAGGGGTTTGCTAGTCTCTCTGAGATTGCTAAAGGGAATTCTCTCCTTCAGTGGTGGCAAAAATGCTATATTTATACTTCCATCACACATGTACCTTTAGCATCTACAAATATTAATAAAAGTCTTGGTGCAACCTAAATATCCATTAGATGTCAGTGGCTGAATATATCGGAAAACATTTTAACTGTAAAGGATTTCTCAAAAAAATTTGATGAAAATTTACATATGCTCATTATCAAATTATCATAGACCTCAGAAACTAGACTCTCCTTGCTTCATCAACAAAATGCGTTTCAAACTTTCAAGAATCAATAGATCTGAATTATTGTTAATTTTAAATTGTTTTGGGATAATAGCATATAATCTAATAGCAGTAAGAGAAAAGCAACCAAATTCTTTGTTTTTTATTCTTTGTACTTCTGTAACCAAAGC
Organism: Noctilio leporinus; assembly: GCA_004026585.1. Taxonomy (NCBI): domain Eukaryota; kingdom Metazoa; phylum Chordata; class Mammalia; order Chiroptera; family Noctilionidae; genus Noctilio; species Noctilio leporinus. Next base: position 423,094 of record PVIW01000246.1, read on the forward strand.
ATGTAGTGATAATATTTCTCAAACAACTCCCATTCTAAAAAGTCTTAATTTTCCTACATTTTCTTCTTGTATATCTACCTCACAAGGCTTTTTATTCTTTCCTGTACACCCTTGATCATTTTGACATGACTGCCATATGAGAAAGAAGGCTCTCAAGATTGTTATCTTATTTATACCTGTTTCTAAATCTCTTTTCAGCCTGTGCAACTCAGTAAGGTCAGCTAGATGGGCATTGATCCCAACCCTGGAGATCCCGAGGAAGATTGATTGCACATAGGGAAACCACTGTCTTACTGCACAATTCGCTGCATAGCCTACAGTCTACAATGCCAGAAATGGAGATTAAATATTGATTTGTGTTTTTTGTCTAGTACATATCTTCCACTCCTTCTGTACAATTGTGCCGTTTTCAAAAATGCAAATTAATTTTAAGCAACACTGGGCGTGCAGACTTTAGGTAACTGCTAGAATATAACGCAACTCCGGCAAAGGGTGAAAAAGCCAAGCAAAATACCATGAGTGCCAAAGAGAAACAAAGAATCTCGGGAGAACACTAGAAGAGCATTAAAAACAAAAACAAAAACAAAAACCAAAAGCAAAAAACAGAAAAGTACATAAGAGAATAGTGCCTTAAAACATAAACTTAATTGCCGTGCGACTAAGCACACGCGACGAACAGAGGAAGGAGCAGTGTCATGGCAAAGGGCGCACGTTTAACAATCGGGGGGATGTAGAGCCGGCCGGTTTGCCTCCCTCCCGATGGCTGAACACACTGTCCGTCGGTCTACGGTCGCCCGGCCTCTCTATTTTGGAAGACAGTCACCTCTTTTCCACCCTCTTCTCCCAATGCCCCGTTCCAAGAACGCTGTCACCCACCTCCGAGGACTGTGCCCAGGAAGATACACTTCTTTTTGTGACGTTTGAGAAAATTCCACATAGATCTCAGCATCTTCCGTCCCCAGGGGTGCGGGCTGCCCAGGGGCGGGGGCTTGATACACGAGGAAACGGATTCTCTGCCGTCTGGTCTGGACCACCCGGCAGGGCCGCCGCGGTCCCGCTGGGCGCTTTCCAGAAATCGCAAACCCGGCTTTCGGCGGAGACTGTCACCCGAGCGGGCAGGGGGCGTGGACTACAGCGGAGCAGCTGCGCTTCCTGCCGCTGCCGCCGCGCCGCCGCGCCGCCGTCACCACTCACGCGTCCGCCCACCCAGGTCCGTCCGGAATTCGCTCCCGAGTGCCCCGCCGGTCGTCTCCCCCGGAAACGGTGGCCTGCGCCCGCCGAGTTCCGGGCCTGAGCTCCTCCGTCGCCGTGGCGCCCGGCTCTGAGCGCCGCCGCCTCGGCGCGGGATGGAGGCAACGGACGCATCCACGCCGGGTACCGGCGTTGGGTGCTCGGTATCAGCGGAAGAGATCGAAAAGTGGATGGAGGAAGCCATGCAAATGGTGAGGAGCCCGGGAGGTAGATGCAGCGGGTGGGAACTTCTCCGGCTCTCTTCCTAGCCCGCTCATTTGAGCAAATGTCCCGGGGGCGTTCTCGATGGCTGTTCCAGGTAAACAGCCGGCGTGAGCCTATTCTCACAGTCGTTTTGGGGAAGGAAGAAGGGACGTACAGAAATTATGTTCTTTTTCCCAGGCATGTAGTACGCGTCAGCTGCTCTTGGCACGTGCGTGCTGCGCCCCCGTCTGCACTGTGAACACGCTCGCGAATCCTCCACGGCACATTCTTTTGTATTTATGATCCCTTGGATTCTGTCTGGTGGGAGGAAGGAAGATGAGGATGTTTCTGGTAGGTAGTAGATAAAAACAAACCCCTGTGGAGCTAGATTCTAACATCCATCCGTCCTACTGCCTTCTGTTCTTTTACTTCCCTCCCTCGCTCCATCAGGACTGCTGATTAAGGAGGGCTGTCATCAGATTTCTGTATAATCCAACCTTTATCCATATTGTTGTGTGCCAGCGAGCTCTCTAGTAGGGATAAAAGTGTATTTGGCATGCACATGTATGTAAACACACGCACACATACATGAAATGTCCTTATGTTTTACATTTCCCTAAAGCTGCTCTAAAAGAAGTCCTTTTTGTAATATGTTTTTTTATTATATTCATCCTATCCTTAATAGTTTCCGGACTCCTATAGGGAATTAATTCATAATTATGTCTTCATGCACTGCACAGATGTTTATTAAGTGCACATGTGGCTATTTAAATTTAAATGAAGAGAAAATAAAATGAAGTATTCAGTTCCTCAGTCATGTTGGCTGCATTTCAAATACTAAGTAGCCACATATGGCCAGTGGCTACCATATTGGACAGCAAAGATCAAAGGATCTTTTCATTACTACAAAAGGTTCCGTTGGGTAGCACTCGTCTGAAATGGCCACAGTTCCATTTGCAGAATATAAGAAATTTCTGCCCTATTCCCATTGGCTCTGAAATGCTTATTTTTTAATATTTGTCAATGTTTCAGGTGAGAAGCAACATCTATGCCACTTCTGTGGTGTTGTTCTTTAATAAAGTTTGAAAGTTACCTACTTTATTGTTGTTCTGTAAAATCGCTATTTTTCATGATAGTTTTCTTTTGGAGAGCTAAGCATGTAATAAAGGTTATTGTTTTAATCATCACAGCATCTAATCCTAAGGGTACAGGCTTGGAAACAAATGTAAGAATAACAGTGTGACACTCATGCTTTAGACTCAGGGCTATGCATAGTGTTTCCTATGGGTCATAAAATGTAAGCCCCTCATACCACTGTCATCATTTTCAGATGGGGACAGAGGTGTCAGCAATTCCCCAGGTTTGGAAGGCTGGTGAGGGCAAAGCTGTGTCTTGCTATCCGTTTTCACCACCAGCCTGTACTGCTCTGTTTGGTTGCTCGCTGCGTTCCCGGGTACACCCTGCCGGCTCTCTCTGCCGTTTCACTTGCTCATCACCCTGACCTACTATGTACTGAGCTTCCTAATTAGACACTTGAATTTTTTCCCTCTGTAAGTTGCCTACACGTAGATGTAGCCCAATTTTGTTATTAGTTTAATCTTTTAAAATCCCATTGTAGGAGCCCTTTGTATTTTATGTCTATTTCTAGAAATAGTTCAAAAGGAAGAAATAGAGATATTGGTGAAGATATCTAGGGAAGTTCTTCACTTGTTTGTAATAGTTGAGATTTGAAACAATGTAAACATTAAACCATAGAGGACCAGTTAAATGAATCATATATTAATATAAGAGAACACTATGCGGCCCTAAACAAAAAAAAATCAGGTGCTAGAAAATATTACCCAAAACAGGGACATGTTTGTATTTCTAAATGAAAAAAGGTGGACTGCTAAAATATCGTATAAACATATTTGGCTTTAAAAAATACTGTAAGTATGTATCTGTAGGCATAGAAAAAAGCTTGAAATTCTTATCACAGAGTGATAACTAATTGGTTTTATTTTTTTGATGTGTGTATTTTTTACCCCCAACTTTTCTGCCTTGAACACATCTTACTTTATAATTAAGAAAAAAGAAAGATTAAGTGTGTGTTTATCTATCTGTTTATCTAGCTCTATCCATCTACCTATCTATCGAGAAAGCAAATGGTCTAGAATAAATTCATTATATTTTATTGTAGTATTCATTTTCTGGGTGCCTTGGCAGTAGTATAACATTGTGCTAGGTGAAATTAAGGCCATGCACTAATGAAAAAGTTGATAAGTAACATGTCCAATGTCCAAAATAAGAGATAGCTATGAAGTGTGTTGGATAATAGCTGACAAAGTCCTGACAAGTCAGTTGGCATCCATTTGGGCTGATTACTGAGTGCGAAAAAGAATAAAAAAGGCCGATGGGTTGGTGGAAAGGAAGGGAAAGGTTGACTAACACAGAGGAATGGACAAATACTAAGAAATGAAGAACTTCATCTTGGCTCAAAGGCGATCCAGCTATTTATCTAGAACAGCACTTCCTAACCTGGGGCCCAGATTTGGGGGGAATCTGAACATCCTGAAACTGAACATGTCACAACAGGCATATGCCTGTTTGATGTCAGAGAATCCACAACTTTTGTCCGGTTCTCACAGAACCAGGGACCCTGAAGAACAGTGAACAACTAGGCTGGTTGTGTTGGCTGGTCGAGAGGATGAGTGGTACTTGGGTTGGTCTCCATGACGGGCTGAGGAATTTAAAGTTGACAGAGGAATACGGAGCTCCTGAGTGTCAATAGTAGGGCTTTTGTAGTGTACTCTTCTGGATGTTATCACATTCTACTTAAGAGTTGTTCTAGCTAAATTGTTTTATTCCTGGATTTGTTTTTCTTCCATAGGAAGTAGATCTGGAGACTCATCAAGAGTCTGTGCAAACTGCAGCCTGTTCCATCTCCCCCACTTTACTATCACCTCACCGGAAAGTAATTTATAAGAGTGATGGCTTTTGAGAAACTATAGGTCTCTTCCATTCTGGATCTGTCATGATCTGTAACCAGCAGGCCTTGACTAGAGCAGAAGAAATAACATTTAAAGACAAAAGAGGAGACTATGATTGGGCTGGGAAGAAGAGGGAGTTCAGTCTTCAATTTTGAAAGCTGCTAGTTTGTTACTTATGGAAGACCAAGTTGCCATTCTAAATAATAATTAAGCTTTGTCCTCCTCCCTAAAAGATGCAATAGTTAAAACCCCTCTACACACATTTCAGACCCATTTATAAAAAGCACTGATCAGACTTGATGGAAGAGTTGGTGGAAGCATTGGAAAGTATGAGATGGGATGGATAGAAGATTATGTTCAGCCTTATTAAATCTACTTTGAACTTGACAGCAAAGCAAATACATATTGTTTATGTTTGCAGATACACTGGGTATGTGGGTTTCAGCTGCACAGATCCACTAACAGGAGGATTTTTTCAATTGACCCTCAAAGTTCAAATCCATGTGTTTCCAGGGGCAACTCTGTGGTTCAGAATCTGTGTCTGAGAGGTGGGATATCAAGTCAAAAGAGATACATTTGCTGGAAGGAAAAAGAAAATCCATAGGAAAGCAGGGAAGGCACAAGCCCAGCCCTCTGCTGGGTGCCCCTCCCCGCAGTCTTCCAGGTGAGCATGTCAGGACCTGGGATCCCCCTGGACAATCCAGGTCCTTCCTCTCAACTGCCACCCACTCCCTTTCCACTTCGTCTTGGATTCTTTTCTACATGTTTGAAGTGGTTTTACAGAAAATCCTTGTCACGTGGTCTCCACGTTTGTTCATTTGTGTATCCTCTTGCAGTGCTTTTATTTCACAACGTGCTATGTCTCACTTGCTAAGTGTCCCCCCTCTCCTTTTGTCCCTTGAAGTAGAGCTACTTTGACCCCAAACCTGAGAAGGTAGCTGAGTAGTGGCGACTGGAGTGGAAATGAGAGGCACAGCAATGGCCAGTTGCTGAGGACCCTGGTGCCTGGTAGCTTTTCCGCAAATACCTATCGAACAAATGAGTGGATGGGGCCGGACTCTCTGGGCTTTAGTCCCAGCCCCTCACGTGGGCAAGGTCTGTAGCTTCCCCATACTGCAGTTTCCTCACCTGTGACATAGGGAAGACCATTGAGCCTATCTCAGAAAGTTATCAACCAAACCCATTTATGTGTATAAAGTGCGTAAAATAGCCCTGGACCTGAAAATAAGGTAAGTTTTTGCAGTAAATTGTAAGCTCTCATTATTTGAAAGCTCAGAATCATAACACTTGCAATGTAGCTGTAACAGTCTATTGTAGTAGAAGCTGGATATTCAGCTTATAGAATGGTCCCTCTTCGAGCCACTGGTTTTCCTTTCCATCACTCTTCCCAAGTGGCCTTTGCCTCACTGACCCTTCTTTCTTGGTCCCTTTTTTTTGGTCAGGTCTTTGATAACATCCGACTCGCCTGGCCTTCCTCCTGCCTCGCCGGGTACCTCTTAATCTGCGCTCCAAAATGCTTCTCATTTATTACACCTTTAAAAAGAAAACTTTTTATTTCGTGGTTTGCAAATATCTCCTTCCAGGTTTAGTTTGTCTTTTCTTCCTCTTAATGGTGTGTGTCAGTTTCCTTTGGCTTTTGTAACAAATGATGACAAATTTAGTGGGATAAAACAACACAAGTTTATTCTGGTACAGTTCTGGAGGCCCGAGCCTGGAAGGATGGGTTTCTCTGGGTCCAGCCAGTGTTTCAGCAGGGCACAGAACCCTCTGGCGGTTCCAGGGGATGTGTTTCCTTGCCTTTTCCAGCCTCCAGAGCAGGGCTTTTCCACCTTTTTCATCTCAAGGCACGCATAAACTAATTACTACGTTCCTCTGGCACACCAAAAAAAAAAAAGAAAATGTATTCTATTTTTTGCCAATCTGACAAAAAAATACGTATAATTTTGATTCATTTGCACCAGACTGCTATGGTTGTGTTGGCCTTTGTCATTTTATTTATTTTTAATTTGACAATCTCAGGGAAAAGAGGTCGGTGCCCCTGATTAAATAGTCAGATACTGCATGTTTTAAAAATTCTTACGGCACACCAGTTGGAAACTGCCATTCTAGAAGGATGTTCCTTGCTTGGCTCCTGGTCTCTTCTTCTCTTCAAAGCTGATGGTATAGCATCACATTGCTTCCTGCTTTCTGTGCCAGCTCTCTCTCTTCAATTGCGTGATTGCATTTCAGGCCACCAGGATAATTTCCTTCTCTCAAGATCCTCCACAAATATGTTTCGGACAAATACATGATTTGTCTCTCGTGTGTGCCTGGGGTTGTGTGTAATTCCAAGCTTCTTTTAAATTACATGGTGTGTGTGATGACACTCAAATTACATTGTTGGTGTGATGACACTTCTCCGTCCTCTCCTGCTGCCAGGCTTCCTTTCAATCGCAGCCTCTGGTGCATTTGCACTGCCTATTTCTGTGTGTTCACCAGACCTTGGGACTCTGCAGACTTTCAAGCTTTGCATAAACTGGGCATGATTTCTCCTTTTTTTAGAACTGGGACGGAATCAGCTGGTGGGTACTTTGTGACACAGTTCTGAAGAATGCAGTCTAACTGCGTCAGAGACTGTCACCTTACATCTCTCCAGCCCACCACTCCAGGGGAGAAGGGCAGGTACCGTTGGCTACCGCTTGTATGCCTGCCTTTTCCCCTTTTGGCCGAGTGAAAAGTGTTTATTGAGCAAGCTTACATTATGGTTGGAAGTTATTGCTACTGTAGATAACGTATAGCCAGGAGGAAGAGGCTAGTGAAGGAGAAAGAAAATTATTTTCAACAATGCCTTCAGCTTTGCACTACATACTCCCTATGGTATGTGTCTGTATGTTTTAGCCTTTATGTGGGACCTAGTATTCCTAAGTGCCTTTCTGGCCTGCTGAAATAAGAAATGCTGTGCCTTTCTGGTAATGGCTGGTTTTGGATTCTTTTAATTGTAGTGAGATGGAAATAATTGTACACTAGTCCAAGGATCGTCCCCTTTTTTTATCTGAGAAAAGAAGGAAGGTCAGTCGCATTTCTTTGTTCTGGCATTTATCCTGTGTTTACTGCTCATGCTGCATCTATTTCCTGTTGTCCTCCCAGGGATTTGAACATTACATCTGACACTTTCCTCCTTGGTTTTCAGGCCAAAGAAGCCCTAGAAAATACTGAAGTTCCTGTTGGCTGCCTTCTGGTCTACAACAACGAAGTTGTGGGGAAGGGACGAAATGAAGTTAATCAAACCAAAAATGTACGTGCGTTCACTGGTGTAACTGCAGACCCGGGGCGGCGGTGGTGGGAGTGGAAGGGAGTTGTCACAGGTGGGCAGAAGAGGGGTCTGTGGGATGTTCTAGCAAGTATCAGTGGAATGATAGCTTCTCTCAACATCTTTTCTCTCTTTTTTTCATGCCTTTTTCTCTAAATGTGACACAGCTTGACTTTTTAACATTTGGAAAATTCAGTAAAACTGAAAGGACCAGTAAAATCTTCGAAGCTAATTTTCTACTTTATGGAGCTTTACTTTTGCACTTGAGCAAAACCTAAGAGGTGATTTGATTACATTGGAGTGTCAGCCTGGAAGAAATGAGCCTATCTCCATTTTAAGCAAGTTTAATATATGAAAATTCCACCGTACAAAACATATCGACTGAACTCATGTTGCATTTTTATATTATTTTATTGTCCCAATTTCCCCCCGTTGCTCCCTGCTGCCTCGCCTTCCCCCCACTCCCTCAGGCAGTTCCCACCCTGCAATTGCATTCTTCAGTCATGTAAAATAATATGTTGCTTCTAGTATATTAAAAGTCACCCTCGGTTGATAACTAGAGGTAAAAATGATGTATATAAAGAAATTATTCCTATTTTAGGTAATTTAGTAGAAGAAAATTCCCACTACCTGCTCTCTCTGTACCTACAGGTAGTGTGTACACTTTAATTGGTTGTGAGACTTTTAATTGTGGTTAGGCTGAGAAGTTCATGAATTAAGGCAACACTTCTTCTTCTTCTTTTTTTTTTTTTTAATTTTATTTATTATTTCCAGAGAGAGAGGAAGGATGAGAGGTACAGAGAGAGAGAAACATCAATGTATGGTTGCCTTTCACCTGCCTCCAGCTATGGACCTGGCTGGAGACCTGGCTTGCAACCTGGTTATGTGCCTTGACTGGGAATCGAACCAGCGACCTTTGGGTTCGCAGGCCAGTGCTTTATCCACTGTGCTACCAGCCAGGGCAAGGCAACACTTCTTGTCTGTGGTATCGGGCACTGTGTCGCGCTAGGTATAAACGAAGTATCCAATTTTATGATTGTAAGAAGTACTAGGTGGACTCAAGGAGAGCTTATAACCCTAAGGTCTCACACAGGCGTTGATTTTTTGGTGCCATCTTGGAAGCCGGGGGATAAGCTGCTGTTGGTATTGGCACTATGTGAGTTTCAAAGTTCACCCATTGCCTATGTCAACAGGGAAGCTGAGATTTAGCAAAACATGCAAAATGGGAACCCAGATTTACAAAGTACTTATTATGTGGATGTCAAAATACTTGTGAGATAAGTTATAATCATAATACAGCAATTAGTGCATACGAGGTCTGTCCCGAAAGTATCAAGCCGATGTCAATATAATTAAAACAGTTTGCGCACCCGATACTTTCGGGACAGACTTCGTATAGACATACTTATATTTGGGAGTAGAATTTTGTATTTTGGATAATTGTCATATTGCCCTGTTTGTATTTTGTGATTTGGTACAATATCTTTAACATGAGAACTTTGTCCTAGCAACACCCATCTAACTGCCAATGGCCTGTTTCCTCTTTACCTTGAAATGAACCTGGATTCATTTGGGTAGTCTCTGTCCTACAGAGGATTGTCCTATAATCACAGTACAGAAAGATGTTTGATCACACATGAGGAGATCTGCACCCTACTTTTGACCTCGATACCACCAGCATCCCCTGTCACCACCGCCAACACCTGTCCCATCTGTGTCTTTAATACATCCTAACAAAGCTTCTGGTTCTTCAGCCATAAAAGAGGAAGTTGATTGACATGATTGAGTTCATAATTCTGGCTTTCAATGGGCCACTGCACCAGCACTTTTCCCACCCTGTCCTACCTAGGTCGCAGGTCACTTTCTGCTTACCCCACCGGATTTCACACTTGTTGAGGACAGAGCCTTTTCATCCCACACAGAAGTTAGCACGGTGGCCTGAGCATAGTTAACACTCAACATAAGTTTGTTGATGAATGTGATGATCACGAGTATTATATTGTTGCAGAGCAGTGACCGAGGTCTATCTTGAAAGTATCGATCTAATGTCAATATAATCAAAATTTGCATGGCCGATACTTTCAGGACAGACTTCATGCATATGTGGCATCGTATATCATTAGCTTCCTGTAACTCAGATTGCTTTCATAAATACATATGGGCAAACAGAGGTGTAGAGAGGCTATGTAATTACTCAGGGTCTCATAATTAGTAATGTCACAGTCAGTATTCAAATTTAAATGTGGTTAATTCCAAATGTTGTGTGATTTTTCCTATATTCTACCGCATACACGAGGTATCTGAGACCTAAACCAAAAATCTACTTGTCTTTCAAGTCTGCCAGCATTTAAAATCTCATCCCAAAGAACATGTAAATGATGACATTCCCGTAAACTAAATATAGATTTGCCTCAAGTCAGGTCAGGGACAGCCTTGGAAACACTCTTGAAACTGGAGCACGTGCCTATGACAATTTCAAGCTTTCCCCAAAATGTTCAGAAACGCAAGACTTAGCTTTTCTTTTTATAGACATATCTTCTCCAAGGCATTTTCATGGAGAGCACGTCCCTCAGCTACTTAACTGAAAATGCAGCATGTTAAAGTTTTCTGTTGGTGAGGTTGTGGCCCTGGACCTGGGGACTTGTTGCCTGCAGCTAAGGATGTCCTGAAACCTGTGTTCTTTAAAAACATTGGCAGAAACAGTAGGCTCATTTTTGTATTTATGTTTGAGTATTTGGCACACGGCGCCACCATTGTCAAGGTAAGCGCTTCTCTCTTTTCAGGCCACTCGCCATGCAGAAATGGTGGCCATCGATCAGGCGCTGGATTGGTGTCGCGGAGATGGCCGGAGCCCCTCGGAGGTGTTCGAGCGCTCAGCGCTGTACGTCACGGTGGAACCGTGTGTCATGTGCGCAGCCGCGCTCCGCCTGATGAGTATCCTTGCACGGTTTGCGGGGCGAGGTGGCGGCCGAAGGCCTGGGACTGGGATGTGGCCAGACACAGAACCCATTCCCAATGCATGAAAACAGAGACTTAGGAAACAAATTGTAGGGGGTGAGCATTATAAAATATAGTATCTTTTGGCCAAAATATTTTTGAAAAGATGTTTAAATAGTAAAATGGCCTCTTTTTAAAAGTATCTATAAAGATATAAGTAGTAAATCAGCTAGAGAAAGAAAAGCTTAGCGTTAATTTGAACTGTTATGTAAGAATAAATAATTTAAGGTAGGTTATAAATCTGTATAAAAAAAGGTCTGAAGAACATGCTCTCAAGTCTTGCCTTTGGATAATAGATTTTGGTGATTTAAAAATTTTCTTTTTATGTATTTTTATTTCCTTATTTTGCCATAAAGACCTATTACAAATATGGAAAAAATTAAGTGTATAGGAAGTTGATAAAGTTAAAGCCTTCTGAATTATCTTTCAGAGAGTAAGTGCAAGTTCGTCTCTTAAGACTTGAAAAAATTATTTAATAATTTAAAACTCAGATTCATACTTATGTATTCTTATCTACTTACTTTACTATGTATGTGTGAATCATCTGACCACTTTAAAAATAATGCAGAGTTTTGACTTCGATATAATGTATAACCTCTGTAAAAAGGGCAGCTTTGGTCAACAGAATTCTCTCCCTATCCTGCCTTACTGAGTGACTCAGCGTTGGTCTGTTTTGTACAGGGGCACAGGTCGTATTTTATTTGAGGAAAGAACAGGGAACAACATGCCGTTTTTAAAAGGTGAAAATCTCTGGATGAAATTCTTGCCTCTTTTCTGGCCACAATTCTGTCATTTAAAAAAAAAAAAAAAAAAAAACTGAGGAAAAACCAGAGAGAATACTAAAACTGTAAACATTTACCAATTGCCAATTTAGTTTTTATGATGCTTAGAATTGTGAGATATTAATTTCTAAATCCTTTAGACCTCTTTTGTGTAATTGGGTGTATGATTTTCAAGCTGAAGCCTAAGCTTAATTGTTTTTCCTCTCCAGGATGGCTGGTATAAATTCTACTTTTGTCTTGACCTGCACATTCTCTGTAGAACCTTAATTCTCTCTTAGAAATCCCGCTGGTTGTATATGGCTGTCAGAATGAACGTTTCGGTGGTTGTGGCTCTGTTCTAGATATTGCCTCTGCTGATTTACCAAATACCGGGAGACCATTCCAGGTAACGTCAACTGTTACACTTTTTACTTCTCTCTCAGTACTTTGGTTTCACCTGAGCTTGCAAATAGTACGCGCGTGGCAGGTAGACCACAAGCCCTGCTAGAACTGGACAGGCTCCCAGGACCACTGGTGCAGTTCATTTATATTCCACTGTTAGGTGGCGGGCAGTCATTTCCAGGTGAGTGCGTAGCTCGGCATGAACAGAATCTCTGTTGAAGGAGAGTCCCCAGCCTTCGAGGTATCTTCTGACCGTCTTCACCCAGGCCTTCAGGTGTGTTTGAAGGTACTACCGCTGCTGTATTTCCACTCAGGGAGCACTCCCGGGCTCCTTGCTATACCAAGTTTGTGTGACGCTTGGCCTCTGACAGTGACAGTAGATGACAGTATTTTTGCACACCTTCAATCATTTTGCTTGATTGCTACTTTTGGTATGGAGTAATTAATACCTATATTTTCATTCTATTTTTTTCTGCCTTTGATACTTGAGAAGGAGGTTTCAGTGGCATCCTGGAGCTCAAGCCAGGGAGGGTGAACCTGACAAGGAAATGAGAGCCCCCCACAGTGAAGACCATAATTCTGGAATATTCTCCAGCAAGAGCAGGGTAGCAGCTTGCCTGGGGGGCAATGTAGAAGGAAGGTTGTTGGATTTCCCCCTAGCTTTATTGAGATACAATTGGCATATCATATTGTGTGAGTTTAAGGTGTACAACTTGATTTAATAGATGTCTTTATTGTGACATGTTACCACAGTAAAGTGAGTTAACACATCCTTCATCTCATATAATTACCATTTTGTCATTGTTGTTATGGGGAAACATTTAATAAGTTTTACTGTCATAGCAACTGTCAAGTATACTGCATATTACTGTTAGCTATGGTCACCAAGCTGTATCTTCAATTCCTCTTTGAGGGGAAGTTTGTACCCTTTGGCCAATGTCCTGCCATCTCCACCACCCCTCTATCCCTGGCAACCACCATTCTGCTCTCTGCTTCTGTAAAGAAAATATAATAGAAACATGCACACATACACACACAGAATATTATTCAGTCATAAAGAAGCGGGAGATCCTGCCATTTGGATGGACCAACATGGATGGACCTCTAGGGCATTATGACAGAAAAAGACAAATACTGTCCGATCTCACTTATACGTGGGATTTAGAAGCATTGATCTCCTATTTGGTTTGATGGGGAAGGTTCGTGTGGGTTCCGCAGGCCCCGGCGAGAGCCTACCGGAGGGAGACCCGCTCTGAGCCGAGGGCCCTGTGTGCCAGCCCCTCCTCTCCTGGGTGCTGCTCCCAGAGGTGCCTCCCTGAAGTCTGCTCCCTGAATCTCCCCTACACCTCGGGAGGGTGCAGCGCTTCAAGTCCAAACTCCTGTGGCGAGTCTTCTAAGCCCTGTGTATGTTGACTTCATTTTATCCCTTTAATTTTTTTCTCATACTCCCTTAATAACCACCCCTGCTCCCATCAGCTGGTTTCTTCACATGCAATCCAGGTTTATTATTACTCTTTCCCTGCTCTGTTCAGCCCTTTAAAATATATTCTGTCAGTAAAGCAATTCAAGTTTCAAATCCTTACTGTTAACCCGATTTCTAATTCTTTCACATGTTAATGTCTTCTCCCAAATTAGATACTGAAGATAGAATAAACTGAACACTTCAAAAAAAAAAAAAAACCCCCTCTCTAGTAAGTAAAGAGACAGATAGTAAACATTGTAGCCTTTGAAAACCATTTATGTCTCTGTCACATATATATATATATATATATGTATTTTTTAAGTAACCCTTTAGAAATATAAACACCCTTTTTTGCTGATCATTGTTAGCAATAGACAGCCAGCCATAGCTCTACAGCGTTAAACACTTGAGCTTTCAGTCAATAAGCACAGATAAAAATAGCTAATGTGGCCCTGGCTGGTTTCTCAGTGGAAAGGTGCCAGCCTGCAAACCCAAAGGTTGCTGGTTCGATTCCCAGCCAGGGCATATAACCAGGTTGCAAGCCAAGTCTCCAACCAGGTCCATAGCTGGAGGCAGGTGAAAGGCAACCATACATTGATGTTTCTCTCCCTCTCTGCCTCCCCCCTTTCCCCTCTCTCTAAAAATAATCAATACAGTCTTTAAAAAATAAATAGCTAACGTGTAAGGAGAACTTATGATGTGCCAGGTAGAGAACAGGCGTTGGTTTATTTATTCTTATTTAATCCTTACAAAATCCTTCTGGGTTAATTGCTATAATTACCTACATTTTACATATGAGGAAACTGAGGCATTTAAGAATCTTACCCAAGATCAATAACTTCAATAGTAGTTGATGGAGAAATGATAATTAGTTGATTGAGAGTGATGTTTGACAGGTATCCAGTTCTTTTGGAAATATACTTCCCGTGTTACTAATATCTACAAAGTATATTAACATCTGAAAAAGGTTTATATAATTATGTATATATTGCTTTTGCTTTTTTATGGGATACAGCACATTATTGTAGGCTTGTGTTCATTCTCCACTTTCTCATTTCATCAGTGCATTCCTGGCTATCGGGCGGAGGAAGCAGTGGAAATGTTAAAGAACTTCTATAAGCAAGAAAATCCTAACGGTCAGTTTTCTTCTCTGTATCATGTCCCCCCTTAAAACAAACCAGCATGAAGAGAACATGGCCCATGTTCTCAGTTTTCTTTCCCCCACCATCTTTTCACAGCACCCAAATCAAAGGTTCGGAAAAAGGAGAGTCAGACATCCTGAACTTGACCTAATGAAGAACTAATGCCCCTGGATGAAACTCTTGGACCGGAAGCTGGTGACCTTGTTGAACCATATGTTGTTATACGTTGTCCTTCACCTGTGGGAAAAGGGTCTCTTTTCCTCTGTTGAAGGAACAAATGAGCACTTTCACAGAGTCTGACAGTTGTAGTCAACTCCTAGTTTTTCCACAAGCTGAAAGAACAGTTTGAAGAGGGGGAGGAATTCAAGATTGAGGTTTTAGAAATTCATCAGCAGTGCAGCACACTTCCTGCCACAGCTGTTAGTGCCCAGGCCAAGAAGGTGCTGTGCGGAACGAGTTGCAGGCTCAGTTACCGGCGTGTCCGGACTGCTGTGGACACCCACCCCACACCTGGCCCTGCGGAAGCCACTCCTGCATTGCAGCCACTATGTTCTACCAGGGTGTTGGGGGCCTGTGACTTCCATGGACAGTGTCCATGAGTTGTATACACGTAGGCCATGATTAGATGGTCCTTAGATATTTTGTTTTACCTTTATAAAACATTTAGAATAAATACCTATTTTAAAGCAAGTGCTTAGGTGTCATTTTAAATTGCAGCGTGTTGCCAAGATAAAACCTAATTTGTGCCTTTTTGGAAGATGGGTGGTCTTAAAATTGGGACAAGTCCTTCTTTGTTACTGAGGAAGCATCCTGTGAATCAGTGGACAAAACAGTCTTGCCCTGGTGGAGCAGGGAGATAGACAATGAACAGAATAGTGTGTCAGGGGCAATACAGATGATGGCAAAAAGAACAGGCTAGCCTTTGGTGGTGGGAATGCTGGTAAAGTGTGAACACAGCCCTGGACAGGGTGCCACCGCAGGAGCCCCGGATGTTCACCTGAACTGACTGCAGCAAGGCTGGCGCGGATGCATGGGCATCTGTGCGGCGCCCGGCGGCGGTGCACCGCGCCTGTCTGCCCGGAAGGGGGCGTCGCCGTTCCACCAGAAGCCCCGCTCCGGGCCCTGGATCGCAGCCCCTTCGCAGCTGCATTTCTTCAGTGGAGTCATCTCCTTGATGCAAAGCATCTGTATTTGTTGGTTCTGCTATTTGAGTGATGTCTCTGACTTGTTTGTTTTGAATTACATTACAGGCTGGAATGTAATTGTGGTGAAAGTATTTTTATATTGCTGAGAGTAGCAGCTAATCACAGTTACATGCTTCAGAGAATTTATAATTGCTTGATTTTGTATGTGTGTGTTTGTAACTGCATTTGAATTTTATGGAGAAGAATAGGCATGATTTTAAATCTATAACAATGTTACATGTAACTTCTCTTCAATTTCACCTGCTTTAAAAATTATCCTCTCATTAAATTTTAGTGCTTCCACTAGTTTATTTCTATTTGCAATTGGTCATAATTCACTTCTGGCTCCTTATGGTTTCCTGCAGGCAGTCTTCATTGCATGTATTGTCTTCATATCATTTTTAAAAAATATTTTATTCATTATTTTTAGAGAGAAGGGCAGGGAGGGAGGAAGAAAGGGAAAGGAACATCAATGTATGGTTGCCTTTCATCTGCCTCCAGCTACGGACCTGGCTGGAGACCTGGCTTGCAACCTGGTTATGTGCTCTGGCTAGGAATCAAACCAGCAACCTTTGGGTTCGAAGGCTGGCGCCTTATCCACTGTGCCACCAGCCACGGCTCATATCATGTTTTTTTTTTGGAGGATTATTTGTAGACAAAAATACCTGGAATCTTTCCTCTAGAGAGTACCACCCACTACGTCTGGCTAAACCTCTTATGTTAAGTAGGTTCTTCATAAACTTGTGTTAAATAAAATTATTGGTTGACATTTGAGGAAAAATGAATAATGAAGGGACTATCCAGGATGAAAAGCCAAAGCCAAAAATAGTATGTGGCTATTTTAACCCAGAGGTAATCACTACTAAAAGGATCTAGAGGATAATAAACCTATAAATAGGGAATAGAAAAAACTTACCAATATACATATGTCGTTGTGTTTTGGAGAATGAGTATTTCCTAATTCCTAAACAGGGCTGAAATTTTTAATTGTGGTTATGACCTTTTTGATTATCCAGTGACTGACTTATAGAAAAGACTCCTAAATGTTTGGTCTTAGGCACCGTGACCTGTATTACCTTGCGGGGAGGGGTTGGGAAGGTGGGAATCTGAGTAGATGGTCTGTTTCAGATTGAAGGTTGGCATCTCCAGTGTTGGTTATAGGACCATTGTAAAGTCATCGACATTAAGGCTGCAGGATTCTGACAGCATTTTCGAGGTGGTGGCATGGAGCCGTGATCTGATGAGGTGATCCTGCTTTCCGAGTACCACATTCTCCAGCTCCTTAAATGTAGTTTAAAATACTAAGGTTCTCCGGTTCCAAAGGTCTACGCCAGTTGATTGATACTGATAGCGCCTGTTGAAGAGACCAGCTGAGAGAGTTCTCTGTGTATGAGATAATTCAGGAAGTTATGGGATGCAAAAAGGTTTTAGAATCTCTACGATTTTTAGAGGAATTATTGGGAAGTGATTGCACATAAGTTGCTAGAGTATCCAGTGTTTGCTGGTTTTTGCAGTGGACTCTGCTGAGAATGGGTGGTACGTAATGCATAGGCAGGCTTCAATCACTGATAAAAGATCATGTTAAAATATCTTTGCACTTTCTTCTTACTTGGCACAAGCATCTCTTCCTGTGTTGTATTTGGAATATCATGGAGAGAAATTAAGACAGCCAAGAACTCCAATGTAGGCAAGAACTGCTCATTTTTCCATATACTCTCTATTTGGAAATAATTTCAAACTTACAGAGAAGTTGCAAAAACACCCATGTATCCCTTATTCTTCAAAACTATTGTTAACATTTTATACCTTTATTTTTATTTACTCTCTGTTCTCTCTATTCATATATAATTGTTTCTCTGAACCATTTGGCAGAAAGTTACATGCATATACATCATGGTCCTTTACACTGAATGTTTCAGTATTTCCTAAACATAGGGATATTCTCTTACATAGTCACATATACTTATTGTTGTTAGTAAATTTTTTTTTCTTTTTTTTAAAGATTTTATTTAATTATTTTTAGAAAGAGGGAAAGGGAGAGAGGCAGAGAGGGAGAGAGAGAGACATCAATGTATGGCTGCTTTTCACCTGCCTCCAGCCACAGACCTGACTGGAGACCTGGTTTGCAACCTTGTTATGCGCCCTGGCTGGGGAATTGAACCTGCGACCTTTGGGTTCGCAGGCCGGCGCCTTATCCACTGTGCTACCAGCCAGGGTGGTGGTGTTAGTAAATTTAACATTAATACTTTTTTCTAATATGCTGTTCATACTCCAGCTTTGTCAATTGATCCCACAGTGATCTTTGGAGAGTTCCCTCACCCCACCCTCTGCTATGTGAAATCCCTTCTGGGTCAGATATCACATTTATTTTCCATGCATCTTTAACTTCTTTTAGTCTAGAATATTTCCATGGCCTATGTTTGCCTTCTATGACATTTTAAAAAATCATATATCATACAGCCCTTCCACCCTCTCCTTCAACTTTCTCTTTCTCTCTCTCTTTCTTTCTTTCTAAATAATTGTGTTTTCTTATGGTTAGATTCAGGCTATGCATTCTAGGTGATACTGCATTCTCAGTGGGTCATTCCTGGTGGTACCCAAAAGCCATCTTCCCTCAATGGTAATAGTAACTTTGATCACCTGGTGAAGGTATTATCTGATTTCTACACTATAAAATTATTTGGTTTTTTTCCTCTTTACAAAGAATAAGCAGTTTGAGATGGAAAACAGTTACATTAACAAATAATATTTGACATTGATGGACAGGAGGGGAAGAAAATTAATGATAAAAATTTCAAAGCAACTATTAAACTATTTGATGGCATGCTTTCTCTTTTATAAGTTTGCCAGAACTTATAAAATTCTCTAATAATATTTTAAATAGAGATGTCTTAATAAAAATTAAAAGGAAGCCTCAGACATAAGGTTCCGCTTCAGCGGAACTCATTATTATATCAACTTAATTATATCTGAAAAAATAGAGTTTGGGGAAAATAGATCTAAGATGTTTTTGGTATCACAGATGGCCTGTAATGATCCAATAGGTTATATAATTTTGGGTAGGTAGTCATTTGGCCCTAATACAGGTTTTTTTTTTTTTTGGTTTCCATAGAGACATCTAGATTTAAAATGTTTCAAGCATTGCTACTTTTAAATGAGTATCAGTAAAAATAGCAAAAGCCAAGGGTCTTTTTAAAAAAATCATTAAAAATATTTTTCAAGTAGTGAGGTTCCCGGTTAAAAATCCATTGTTGAAGCCAAAGCTTGTCCTTCCCTGTCATTCTGCATCAACTGGAGAAGAGGCACCAAGAACCGGTTTGCCTGCCTTTTGGCAAAGGCATGAGACTACATTGACTTCATCCCTGAAGACAGCTGCCAACTATTTTCTTACTCTGTAACTGTTAATTGCATGTGGTGAGGAAAGGGGTGAGGGGTGACGTTATTTTTATGGGTATAAGTTCTGGTGAAAGTTTGACATCCTTAAAATCTTACGTTTTCTCAAATGGAGCTAAATAAAAACAGGCCCACGGGATTACGTCTTACCTGATTTTTAAATGAATATTGAGCTAAAGACTTTGTGTTGTGGTGGAAGAAATATGAACGTGGGCGTCTAGAGCAGGAGTTGGCAAAGTGTGGCCCATGGGGCAACTCAGCCTGCTGCCTATTTTTGGTACCACTCACAAGTTAAAAATGGTTTTATGTTTAAATGGTTGGAAGAAAAATCAAAAGAATTTAGTGACCTGTGAATATTAAATGAAATTTAAACTTCAGAGTCTATTGTTTTTTTTCTGAGACAGCCATGCCCACTTGTTTTTGTCATTTAGGGCTGTCTCTGCGGTACAATGGCAGAGCCAAGTGGTGGTGATAGAGATCTATCTTTGGCTCCCAAAGCCTGAAATATTTTGTGCCTGGCCCTTTAAGAGGTTTGTCCCCCCCCACCCCTGCCCTAGAGAATACAAAATGTGGAGGTTTGATCTCTGAGGTTCTTGTTCAAGTTCTATGACTTTGGGACTGAATAATGTGGCTCACTGTGCAGCTGTGGTGAATTGCTTCAGTACCATGATCTTTTAAATTCAGTTTATTAATACGAAAGAGAGATCCGAGATGCTGACGTATTTATTCTGCCTTACAATTGTTTGTTTCCTTATATACATTTTGGCAGGGAGAAAAAGATAACATCACTTGATTTGGGTTTAGAGTAAGAAATAATGTTATTTAAAATCATATTAAAAGTTATCAAGAATTTATCATCATTAAAAACAGTTGCTATAATGTCAAAAAACTATTGGACTCTTATAAAAACTAGATTTAAGCATAATCTACCGTCATACCACCCTTTTATCTCCAGATCTTTTCCAGTTTCCTCTGCAGCAGGTGTGGAACCCTTTGGTGCTGGAATCACACACACTGAGATTTGCAGAAAAGACAGAAAATAAACATGTGTTCGGTATTCTGTCATTTATTTATTTTTTTATCCTACATTGAGTTCAGGACCAGGCCTTGGTGTAATAAACAAATACAGTGTCCAAATTCTAAATTGCACGGGCAAGAAGTGCTTGAGGGAGACTTCCTGGGGAAGGGACAGCAGTTGTGTCCTACAAGGCACAGAGGATTTAGACAGGTAAGCAGGATGGTGAGTGTCAGCACGTACAATATTAGAGCAGGAGAATGACAAGGGTGTGAAGACACAGTGACAAACACTTGGGCCATGTTACCAGAGTTGAGATCCCCAGCTGACAAGGACTAATTCCTCATTCTCTTTTTGATGTGTGATTTAATGTGTTCCTGGGGTGTGTATGGTTTGGGTGGGGAACTGCCAGGGACCAGGGTTGTGACACTTCAGTCACTGAGGTAAACCGACAGGAATTTGAGCTATAGGGATGAAGTGTGTCAATATTAGAAGCCAGTATTTATCTAGACCTTACTAGGTGCCAGTCTCCAATCTTGTTACCTCGTTAATCCTTATAATAACCCTTTGAATCAGTACTATTATTATTTCCCTTTCATACCAAGGAAACGGAGGAAGAGAGAGATTAAATACCTTGCTGAGGTCACTGAATGTGAAGTAATCATGTCAGAATGGGCTAACTCATTGCAGAGTAACAATCTTCATAATTTAGTGACTTAGAATGGAGCTTTAATTCTCGTATGCTTTACTTCTCGTCCACGCCAGGCCAGGCTGCAGGCTCCTCACCCATCTGGAATATCAGTCATGGTAGCCGGGAGAAGGGAAGTGGCTGATAATACTCTGATAATGTCTGGAGCGGGGTGTACCAAACTTGAACCTGCATCCGAATCCCCTGGGGAACTTAATACATATGATGCTGCTGGAGTCCGGGGATGGGCCTGACATTCTGCAAGCTTCTAGGTGATTTCAGTACTCCTGGACCATGGGCCACTCTGAAGTCAAGAAGACTTGCTGACTTTTGCCCAGAAATGACAACTCCTGCTCACCAAAGAATTAAAGTTGGTCACCTCGCCACACCTGCCTTCAAGGGGCCGGGGAATGTAGTCTGTCATCTCCCCAGGAGGAGGGGGATTGGAATATTTACCAGCCCCAGTGAAGGCAGCGAAAACTGTGAAGTTAGGATTTGAAATCAGGCAGGCTGCCCCTCCGTACAGTTGGAGGTGTTGGGCCCTTCTCCATGGAGAAAGGGCGGCATGATGGTACCTGCCCTGCTTGGCAGGCAGCCCGTCGGGGTCGCCCTCCAGACTGGTTACGGTCCATTTGTGGGACATTGTCGCAACTTGGTCTCAAAGGCAGCAGTTGTCGAGAGAGTGTTTCGATTCATTTTTTCTTCACAACTTGCTGACATGTACGAATTCTTTCTTTTTGTTCAAAGCATACCTCAGCGTAGGTTCAAGTCTTTCCCTGCGATGCTGCCTCCCTTCTAATACGCTACCGCGCTTCCTCGTTTTGTAGGGTGGGCGGAGGTTAAAGCCAGCATTCGGGGAACGGAGCAGGGTCCTAGGAACGCCCGGGGATGTGTCACAGGCACACAGCGTTGGCCGTGAGTGTTGGCGGCAGGGTGCAGCGACTGCTGGTCTGGAAGAGTCCAGGCGTGTGGTCCGCACGACAAACTCGGCTTTCAGCTTCTCTGAGCCTGCTGCCTGTACCCTACCTGGAACTTTCGATTTGGTTGTAAACAGTCGAGAAGTGTGGAAGCAGCTGGTGGATTCCAGGTCCCCATTCGAGCCTTGAAGGGAGAGAAGTGGACAGAGTTACTCAGAGCTCAGCGCTGCGTAAACAAACACCACACCTCCTTTGATTGCCCCCTGCACCCGCAGGAAAGCCCTACTGTCGGGGTGCTAGCTGGGGTGTAGACCAGGAACCCAGAAACCTAGCTTAAGTGGAAAACCTGATCTACAAATGTGAGATAAGTCATTCTTCCTCCATTACAAGAAAAAAAAAAATCCTCCCCAAAGGGAGCTAGACGGACATGTACGTTTTACATAATAATTGGCGGAAAGAGTTCAGCAGTAACTGACTACACTAGTTGATCCAGTCAGCGGTTTAGCCAAACATGAGCGAGAAAATGGGCCTTGACAGTTTTTCGCTGGGAAAATCAAGTTTGCCTGTTGCAAATGCATTCACTGCGGCCCACCTGTTCGGTCATTAATCATGGGAAGAGCTGGAGACCTGACTGCCCTCCAGAGACCCTTTTGGCCTGAAATGCAAGTAGTTCCATGAAGATATGCCAATGAACAGTCAGTGATTAAGGAGGAACAATAAAGCGAAGTGTTGCTATTTTCATTAATTGCTTAGGTGGAAACCTACCGTGTGACTTTTAAAAATTCATGGAAGCGAATTACACTGCTTGATCATTGTAATCCTGGTCCTAGATAGTATTGGTAACCATTTCCTGGCTACCGGTGCCCTTTGGAAGAAGACCCATCACTCCACTGGGTGATCCTCATTTCACAGGAAAAGTGCTCTCAGCTTTTCATCTAGCCCGTCAGTGATAGAAAGCCACGCCTTTGCATGACATTTCTATATTGAAGCCTTAAGTAAGTTAAGGCTCTCACCAGCCTGATTCAAATGCTAAGTGATTTCAGGAAAGATGAATTTGTTTCTTGCCCTGAGAGGAAACCCGTTTTCTTAGTGCTTCGCTTCCCTGGCAGGGTGCCACCGGGAGCCAGCGTCCACCTCGCCCCCAGGACTTCCTGCTCAGGCAGGTTCCACGCGCAAGGAAGGCTTTCCTTCTCAGCACCTTTCATCAGCGTTGTAAACCTCAGGTATTCGCTGGCTGTCCCTTCAAAGTCCTGCAATCTCCATGAAATGTTTTCCAACTGCTCTAGCCCACAGAGATCGTTTTCTTTAAACGCTTACTTAGTGCCACACAGTTTAACACTCAATTGGTCTCTAATGATAGTAATTAGATTGTAAGCTCCTCCAAAGCCAGGACTTAGGCCGGTGCTAGGCCCAGGGGCAGTTTCTGTCCAGGCCCGCTGAGAGCTCTGAGCTCTGGCTGGCTTCCAGTCAACAGGACAGACGGTGAATGGGCACCAGCCTGAGGAGGCAGGCTGTCCGCACTGGCCAAGCAGGGCCTCTGCCTGCGAGCAAGCGTGCTGGTGAGGGCCAGCGCTGCCAGGCCGCTCCAGGCAGCCAAGGTCCAGCGACTCAGACACCCAAGGTCGTCCGCCAGCCCATCTCTTCTCGCTTAGAAACCTACGTCTTAAACTCGGGCCTGCGGCTTCCCGTTCAGGTCTGAGAAGTCAGGAGGAACTAGCACAGTTAGAGAGGCAGAGGGTAACTTGCCTGTGGAGGCATAGCAAATAAAAAGGGAGGACTCATCACAAAGTTAAAAGCAAATGCTGTGCTGTGTGGAGATGGATTTATGTAACTATTTTTGCTAGACTAGTCCGGAGGCTGGATTGATGTTTTAATCATACTCGAGAGGAAAAGGCAGCTGGTGAAATTGTTGGAGGTGACATGCCAATCTACATAGAAACCAAGTGTGGTTTGGAGACCACCGTGGAAATAATAACTTCAGTCGTTAAGTGGAGAAAGCAAGACGGAAAGAAACCAGATAAGTTTTCCAGGACCAAGAAGTTATTTTTATTATAAACTAACCTGAGGGAGCCCATAGACTTTATTATTGTAACATTTGAATTCAAATACTGACGGTTTTATCTTTTCACTGTTGATTATCCTTGCTAAGAGTAGTGTCAGCATGAGTGCAGCAGGACATCTTTCACTTTTTTATTTTTAAGTTGCCATTTTAATTGTATGTATAAGCACAGTGGTATAGATGGAACATGGCAAAATTAAGGTCTTGATATAGGATTTTCTCTCTTTTGAACTTGACTTTCTATGACCAGAATTGCAAAAGTTTGCAAAAATTCATTGGCATTCTGAAATTTCCCTTTTTTTGTTTTTATTATTTTGTTTTCTTGCAGACCTGGATAACACCAAATCTTTACAATGGTCTGTAGCTGACACTAGCAATCATCGTCAGGAATATAACGTGTTGGGCTCTGGGAAATGCTATCTTTTGCTTGGATAGAAATTGATATGTAGATTATTACTGGGAATTGATTGTGCTTCTGGATTTTGTAGGATGAAGGCTGATGCTATGATATTCTCATGAGTTCTGTTGACCCTTAGGTACTTGAGAAAACAGGGACAAGAGGGAACAGAGTGTCTTGGAATTGAAATAATCAAGTTGTAGAGGTGCTAAGGCTCTATTCCAATTATATTAGCAGATGGTCCAGGGTGCAGTTACTGACAAAGGATTCCTGATTCTCCCCGAAGACCCAAACACCATCTCTTCTTCCTTCCTTCCTTTCTTTTATAAAAAAGATTTTATTTATTATTATTTTCAGAGAAAAGGGCAGGGAGGGAGGAAGAAAGGGGGAGAAGCATCAATGTATGGTTGCTTCTCACCTGCCTCCAGCCAAGGACCTGGTTGGAGACCTGGCTTGCAACCTGGTTATGTGCCCTGGCTGGGGAATCGAACCAGGGACCTTTGGGTTCTCAAGGCTGGTATCTATCCACTGAGCCACCAGCCAGGGCCCACCATCTCTTCTAACTGCAACTGAGTCAGTAAAGAGAAATAATGCGGGGCAGGATTTTGGACTGAAATTTCTCTGTGGGAGCAGCAGATTGAATTAATAATGGGGGAAAGTTTGTATTGTTAACTTTTATAAGGTGGCAGTAATTTCAGGAACTTTATAGCGCTGGCAAATGCTTTAGGCCATATTTTCACCTGATGCTCATTGTTCACTCAGCTTGGCTGGAGAGCGTAGCGGGGACATGCTCAGGATGAGAAAGAGAATTGGGGCTAACTTCGGCACTGGGCTAATGTAATTAATGTCGTGACCTGTCGCCTCAGCTCCTGGGGACCACAACAGAGAGCCATTTATAAAGGCCCTGAGGGGATGAAATAGCCATCTCTTTGAGACCAGGCAGATAAGGACAAAGAGAGGGTGAGAGAGGATGTAGAGGAAGTGGTTCCATGAGGGAGAGGGTGAGACTTTATTTTTTACTTCTTTCCTAATTTCCTTTCCTGAGCAAGACAGCAACCTTCAGGGTAGACGATGGCCTTGAGGGTTAATTTCACTGGATTGATAAGAGCAGTGCCCAAAAAAGGAAGAATGTCAGTGTTTAAGGTGGGGAGAATTGCTTCTCCATTCATGTCCTTGGTTGCTTAGGTGAAGGACATTCACTATGTCTGTGTGCTAATGGACGGGATTACAGCGCAAAGTTAGAAGTCAACTTTATACCCTCTTTGTCGTGAGAGATTACATCAGATAACTTGGGAGCAGCTGAGAACTATCACCTCTCGGGCCATGTCCAAACCTTGTTTCTTCTTCTTTTTGCTGGGTGTGGCTTTTCCTTACAGAGGAATGTAAAATCTGAGATTCAGTGTTTTTTTTTTTTCTTGACTGATCTCAAATCCTTTTATTTTGTGATTTCTAGAAATAATTTTGTTCAATTTATTGGGGTGACATTGGTTAATGGGATCATACAGGTTTCAAGTGTACATTTCTATAATGCTAGGTTTGCATATTGCACTGCGTACGCACCACCTAAAGTCACCATATATTAGGTCTCCCGCAGCCCCCACTCCCCAACCCCCTTCCCTCTGGGAACCACCACATTGCTATCTGTGTCCATGAGTTTCAGTTTTATATCTCACAAATGAGTGAAATCATATAGTTCTTAGGTTTTTCTGACTGACTTAAGTGAGATTCAGTTTTTAAACCTACACTTAGGGTGGATACTAATGGGCTGTTTTGATGAAGGCGTATTAGACTCACTGTGCATGGACGGTGGTGTTCTCTACAATCTAGCCTAGTTAGAAACACAGCTGACAGAACACATACTCATTCATTGTGATACCTACTAATAGCTAATATTTATTGACTGTTCATTATGCACCAGGCACAGTTCTAAAGGCTTTGTTGATATAATATAATCCTTGCAGCCACCTTAGGTGGTTATTGTCCTTTTCCCCACTGAGGTGAGTTAATAGAGATTTATAGAGTTTAGCTTGCTTGAGATCACAGGGCTAGAAAAAAGCAGAATCAGAATTTAAAATCTACAACAACAATAAAATTAAAAAATAATAATAATAATTAAAAAAAAATTTAAATCTTGAGCTCACATTCTTCAGCCATCATACGATTTCAAGATTACCCAAATAGGAGAAGAACAAAAGAGATGGTGATTGTTGTTTCCTAACACACCCTGCACTGGGACAACACCCTTAAACTTGGGTGTTTCCTTGAAGCTAGTCTTGGCTCCTCTCAGAACTTCGTGAATTTGAATGTCTTTTCCTACTCTTGTGTGTGGAGGTTTTGTTTGTTTGTTTGTTTTTACATTTTAACAAAGCAAATCTTCTAGAAATAAAATGGGTGTTTTTACTTAGAAAAACAGATCCCAGGATACATATAGGCTTAAAAAATAAAATTGGACCAGGAGCTTGGTTCTTTACAAAAACTGGAAATAGAATTGTTTGATTCTGTAAAAAATAAAACAAAAAAACAAAAACCCAACGAAATAAATAAAGAAATAAATTCAGTGAGATGGGTCTTGTTTAGGATCTACAGATGAACTGAATTGCCAATCAATACCTTTGCATGTTCTGTAACTGGTTCTCTGAAAGAACAGCACATATTATTATCATTAGGTACCATGTTAAGTGATTGACATGTATTTTGTCACTTACACTGATATGTAATGTGACAGGTGCTATTATCACACAGCAGTTATCTATTGTCACAGCAATGATGCATCACAAAACCCCCCAAACCCTCAGTGGCATGGAAAAATAACTCTTTATTGCTTGTTCATCTTAGATGATTGACTCAACAGATCTGCCGATCTTGGTTAGACTGGCTCACAACCCGAAAGGTTTGGCTTACTGAAAACTAAGCTAACCTGGTCTTGGTTGGGATGAACAGGAGCATTCAGCTCCTCCATTTGTCTCTCATCTCCTAGTAGACTCGGCTGGGTATTCTCTTGGCAGCTGCAGAGTGGCAAGTTCTGAGTGCAAGCTCTGTACAGGCTTAATTGTATAAGTCTATCTCAACCTTCTGCTTGCAACATGTGTGTTAATATCCATTGGTCAAAGCAAGTTATATAGCCAGGTCTAAGGATGTGGAATTATGCACTCCATCCCTTTGGACAGCCCTGGAAAGCAGCATAGTAAATGGTATGGATACAAGGAATGGTGAGTAGTTGGATCCATTTTTGTAATCGATCACATATTCTCATTATACAAATGGAGAAACTGGGACTTAGTAAGTGGCTTGCCTAGAATCAGATGGCTACTAAGTGACAGAGTTGCAATTTGAACCTGGGTTTGTCTTTTCCCAAAGTTGGAACTCTTAATGATGTGCTGTAAATGCAAGATTTAGAAACTAGCTCTGCCTCCAACTCCTTTCCAGATCTGAGCCATCTTTTAACTCCCTTTTTATACATATTCACCAATGAAGACAAAATGCAGCTGCTGATATTATGTAATAAAAATGCTGTGAGCAGTAATTAATGTTGGCAGATTCCCTGAAAAAGTGCTATGTGTTATGAGCAAAGAAATATACAGACTTTTAAATCACTGCTTGATCTTATTTTATATTCTGTAGTTTTTCAAATCTCTCTCATCTACCATGGTTTAGAAATGTACTGAATATAAAATCTTTTCATATCCTCACTTCTTTCCACTCAAACTATCCTACCAGTGTCCCATTACATTACATTAGCAATAACTATAAATGAAAATAATACCCTATACACATTGCTTTTTAAAAAATGACAGTAACATTCTTAAGACTGGCCATAAAATTGGACATTTTGACATGTGACAAATATGAAGTCTAAGCTCATAAAAATCCATTCTTTATATCAAGTGCCCTTCCAACATATGTGTCCTAGTCTAGTTTTGCATCATAACTAGCTACTGTTGTTGTCATTCCTTGTATTGAGTCAATTTCATGGCATATGTTTTAAAGGAAGTTGGAAAGTTGTATATACTTTTGTTGACCCTAGAAGCAAAATATCAGGACACATTCAGATATACTGCTTGCTGAAAATGCATTCCTAAAGAAGAAACTTTATGGTGTAGCCTTTGACTCTTGGCCCTCTGGTCCTGACCTGGACTTTGGGCAATATGGCAGAGACAAGTTTCTGCTTCTTAGGAAAGGGACTTTTTTAATAGAGCTCTGAGGGTCCACCAGCATCTTTGTGAATGTTTTGTGGGTCCATAACAATGTTGGAAACCACTTTTAAATTATGGGATTAAAGAGACCATGAAGAGGAAAGGGGACAGGTGATACCGTGAAGATGAAGGGACATTTGCTTTGAAATGCAGGGGAAGAAGAAGGCTGAAAATTTCAATCAATACACAAATGATTGTAGGAGAGTGGAACATTAAGTTCAGATTCTTTGTGAACATAAACATTTGGGAACTTGATTATGTGGGGTATTTCATCATCCTGACACCCAACCCATACATGGTGCTCATCTGTTCTCCCACAAGACTATAAACTCAGTGAGGGCAGGGACTATATGTCTCTTGAGTGATGTTATCATCACCAAATAGCCCAATGCACTTCACTTTAGCATGCTTTATGTAAATACCTAGTCATCAAATACCCCTGACCCAGCTAATCCTTCTGTTTTCCTCTAGCAAAAACTCAAAAGCTGCCTTCATCTTGTGCATCAAAAGAATAACCTATGAGTTGGATGTAATGTGGGAATTAAATAAAATATCATGCTGGCATTTAATTGTGTCCCGAAGGAAATATTTCTTGCTGCAGTAGAGGGGGAAGGAAGGACCATCATTATAAATCAGGGGATCTGTCTTCTTGTTGTAGGCCTAGGTTTGATCTTGGTCACATGACCCAACAGCAGCTTACCTTCTGTATGATAGGAATAATAAATGATGTCTTACATTTACAAATACTCCAGAAATAAAAGTGCCAAATTAACACTAGGGGCTAATATTGTAAAGGACACAAGTTAAACTGAAAAGGTGTTGAACTCCAGTTACAGCAGCCATGACAGGTGCCAGGTCTTTTGCATTTTTCATCTCGTGTACAAGTCCAGTGCCTAGTGTCATAGTTGGTGCTTGGATGTGCTGATGAAATTAATGGAAGATCCTAAACTGCAACATAAAATCATAACTTTGCTCTCAGATAGTTATTCTTGTTTATGAAGGAAGGTTTTCATGGGACTATTATCACGCAGTTGAATTGTTTAAAAAGCTATATATAGAGAGAGTCTTAAGGCAGTTTCTTCCCTCAAGAAACTTACCATGTCATTGGTTACAAGACTTAATTAACTTCTCTCTCCCCATATTAAAAGTAATAAAAGGCAACAAAAGAGTCCTATTTAAGCTTATTTGTGTATAGGTAAGGGAAATTTTAAAAAAGATGGGTCTCAGGAAGTAAAAGAAATGTGAAAGAGCCATGTCCAGGAAGACCAGATCCTAGCCCTCCCAAAATCAAGAAGATGGGACTGGGGCACAGGCTCAGCAGAGCCCTGCAGCCAGGATGGTTAAGCTCGGTGCATTTTCTCCTTCAGTCAACATTTATATTCTAGGGACAGCATCCAGTTGGCATGACTAGGGTACATTCTCATTCATTGGCCAAGGAAGAGCAGTTAGGCAAGACTGCATGAAGTGGGTACCATATAGTTCCCAGAAGCACAATTTGGGTGCTCCTGGGAGATGCAGTGGATCTTATTAACAGTTTTGTAAGGTTTCAGAGAAGGGAGGTTCTGCTGAGACTTCACAGGTAAAAAGGGGCTGAAGCTAGACTTTTAAGGACGGCTGGGACTGAGATAAATGAAGAAGAGAGAAGATTTTGGGTGGGGCACATGAGGAGCAAAGGTTTAGAGTTAAGACTGAACTCAGTGTGTTCACCCAAGTCAGCAGTGGCAGAGACAGAGAAGATAGATGTTAAAAAAGGTCCTTGGATTTGTTTCAGGAGAGGTCAGGACAGATGCCAGGTTTAAAGGATAAGCCAATGATTCAGGCAGAGAACCTGCTAGTGTAGAGCTAACTGAGTAGCAAGTATTCAGGGAAAGCATAGGAGAAGCCTATGTATTTTTGAGGCAATCAGAAAAATAAATGACCATTGGAAGAAGCTTCTGGGTATAAGTTTGAGAACCCAAGTAAAGGAGAGAGTCTTGAAGAAGGAATGAATTTATTCAGAGGCTGGAGGTGTAATGGGGCTGATGAGGGTGGAGTTATTAGCACAGTGATTAGGTGATATGTCCTAAATATACCAGGTTTAGCAACACAGAGTAGAAGCAACAGGTTGAGTGAATGGCAGCAGTGCTGGATGGAAGATGCTTGGCCAGAGTGCTCAGGAGTCAACCAGGGGTCAGTGCAAGATTATAAAACAACCTTGGTTATTTAACTTTAACCTTGGTTAAAGTTAGCATGAGTTTAAGTTGGATGTCCAAATGACTGGATGGAAACTCTTATTTGCTTAATATTTAGAAGCTAGGGTTTCTCAAACTTTGGAGCTGATTTTAAAGATAAGAAGAATTTATTCAGGAATTTAATGTTTGTTCCTGGACTTAAAGGATTATTGGAACTATTTGGAAGACAGCAGATTGGCATATTTTGTTTGGGATGGTTTGCATGCCCCATTTAGATATGAAACTGTTGCCAAACAGTCCCTTGATCTTATATCCTTTTCATTAAATAAATGTATTGCTAGAAACATCAGACACTTCAGTGTTTGACTTAGCACTGAAATAGCACTGAATAGAATATCTTTAGCCCTTTCAACCTTCTTCTGTGCTTGCCCATTATTTATACTGGAGTTATCTCAAAAAATGGATTAAAGGAGAAAGGCATGAATCTACAAGCAATTCTTAACCTCAAATATTGGTCTATGTCATCACATTTAAGTAGTCCAGAATCTGCATAGAACAGATGAATCAGGGTTTGGCTTCTCTTTATGTCTTTGAAGAGTCAATATTGGAAACTTATCAGTAAGCCAGATTCTCTCTCTGCCTAAGTCACCCGCTGGTGGCCCTTTCTGTAAGGCAATGCATCAATAATTGTCCTATCTCATACCTATGCTTCTGCAAAATTAAAAGTAAACCAAATACGTTTTGCTCCAAAAGAGGCCTATGAATCATACTTTAAGAAAAGGCAATCACCCATTATTTATTTATTTTGTGAGTTGAGCTTTCCATATATTGGCTTTACTTACCAAGAGATGCATCAGAAGTTTAAAAACATAGTCTGTGGGATATCTACCTGGCCTTTAAAGGGATCGTGTAGGGTACACTGTGTAATTGTTCACAAGGAATAGCCTAGTCATTGATATGGCTAATTGTGACAACCATAATACCAACTGCTAATTCTTTTCAAGTATTGTCTATTGAATAGGATGATCATCGTATAGACAGTAATGTAGATCATCATGTGAAGTAGGTATTATTAGGATGACCCATTTGATACATGAGCAAATGGAAGCTTAGGAAGATTAGGTAACTAGCCTGGCATCACACAATCAGCGAGTAACAGGCCAGAGTTGAGCCTGAACCTGGATGGTTCCAAAGCCCATGCTTGTACCATGCATCATCACTTTCTGACTTAACAGATTCTCCTGTATGAGAAATTATGCTACATTCTTGACCAGAAGCCAGTACCTTCACTTGTTTGTTGTTAACATTTTAAAATTAAAACTGTTTTAACTTTTCATCTTAAGTCAATCATAAACTTAAAAAATGTGCAAACAGTATGAAAAATTCCTGTATATCCAGATTCCTCAAAAGTGACTCTTAACTACAGTACAAGAATCAAAATCAGGAAATTAACCTAGACACAATTCTATTATATAGTCCAGAGACATTATTCAAATTTCTCTAGTTGGCCCACTGATGTGATCTAAACCAGGATGACATATTGTCATGTCTTCTGGGTATCTTTCAGGGCCAGCTCCATGCTCTCATGAACTTCTTCAAATTTTGCTTCATTCTGGTCCCTTGAATGTGACTTTGACCCAAAGTCTTTCTTTGACTTTCATAACCTCCACACTTCAAAAAAGTACTGGCCAGTTATTTTTGCAGAAATTTCCTCAATTTGGGTTTGTGTGATATTTCTGCATGAACAAATTTGGGTTGTTCATTTTTGGTAAAAGTGCTATCAAAGTTATCTGTGTCCTTCTCAGCACATCATATCACTAGTGATATCCCATCACTAATGATATTAACTTGGATCATTTGGTTAAGGTTGTATCTGCTGGATTTCCCCACTGTAAATCAACCAATTTTTCTTTTAAATTAATTAATATTCTATGGGGCCTGTAGTTTGAGACTATGCAAGTATCCTATATCTCATAATACTTTTGCCACTAATTTTTTATTCTTCATGGACATTCTTCTCTGAAACAATTATACTATAGTACTTGAAAATGGTAACACACTTTTTCCATCTTTAATTCTACATTTATTAGAGTTATTTTTTAATTTAATTTTATTGTTGTTGTATTATATCCATCCCCTTTTGCTCTCTTCTGTCCTCTGACCCACCCACCCACTCCCCAGCAAAGTCAATCCCACATGTTGTCCATGTCCATGGTTCTTCCATACTAGGTTCTTGTCTAAACCACTCCCCTTCTTTGCCTCTTCCTTCCCCCTCCCTCTGCGCCCCCCGCCCCCTGTTCCCCCTGCCCTCTGAAGGCCTATTCACTGTATTCATATATCTGGTTCTGTTACATTTATTAGAGTTTTACTGTAAGGAAGAGCTTTCTTTTCTTCCCCATTTAATCATTTATTCAGTTATGTGTGTTACATCAGTAAGGACTCATGGATTCTTATTATAGTTTGTGGGTCCTGACTGATTTCTATCATTATTTATTTTGTTTGTTTTTTCAAATTGTCCACATTTGGCCAGAGAACCCTGTCAGGTTGACTCCTGAATCCTTTTGACATATTGCCATTATTTTGTTTTAAAGAACTTACTTTCTGGCACCACAAGATGTTGCAGACTCATCTAGTACTTTGTGGCACGAGCCATGTCTCCAAGGAGCCCTGGTTCCTTTTATCAGACAATGGTATCCAGAAACCAAGTTCTTGGTACCAAGTGCACTTACTACTACTGGATATCACTGCTTCTAGTTTTTCTCTGTGGAGAGAGCTAGAAACATGAGTACACACACACACTTCTATTCATTAGTTATTATATAGTCAGGTTTATTTGTATGTTTGTTTTCTCTGTTTGGTTATCAATTTATTGTCCCTTATTTCCAAATTTACCCATCATTGCCTACTCAGCAATAATGGAGCTGGAACTTTTAAGCATTTCTCCTTGGTAGCATGCATGATGTTACGATTTGTCAGGTAAGGGCACTGGGAGGGACATTGTAGGAGAGTGGGCATCTCTTCCTGGCTCTAGCGTATCACTGCTTGATCTCCTCACTCTTACCTCATGGCTGCCAGTGGTGTGTGGGGAAATCCATACTGCACTGTCTAAACTGCTTGTTCAGACTATACAGCCCCTTAGTGAGCTCACAGCCCTGGCCCCAGTCCAGTGGCCACGTCACTGCGCCCTCCCAGCATGGATGCCACACACTCTAGGGCTCATGCTGCTCTGTTGGGGAGCAGACATCCAATGCCCCACTTCTTTTGTGTGCCTGTCTGCTAGACTTAGCCACTTGTGACCCAGAGGAGGCTGTTGGCCCGCCGACCCTGGCTGATAGATAGTCCCTCCTGCCAGCTTCAGCCTGTGCTCACCGCAGATGTGTCTTTTCTGTTTGTCTGGTAACTATGCAGCTGAGGCAACCTGCTGGTTTTCAGCTTTCATCGGCTGTCTCCACCTATGCCTCCTCTTCAATGAGGTCTGAATGTCCTCCTTGGGAGGCCCCTTCCAAGCTTGTTCATTTCTTAGGCTGTCTTTATTTTGGCCCTGGAGTATTCTTTAGAGTTCTCTCTCTCTCTCTCTCTCTCTCTCTCTTAAAGATTTTATTAATTATTTTTAGAGAGAAGGGCCGGTAGGGAGGAAGAAAGGGAGAGAAACATCAATGTATGGTTGCCTTTCACCTGCCTCCAGCTACAGACCTGGCTGGAGACCTGGCTTGCAACCTGGTTATGTGCCCTGGCTAAGAATTGAACCAGTGACCTTTGGGTTTGCAGGCCGGCACCAATCCACTGAGCCATCAGCCAGGGCTTAGAGTTCTCTTTAACTATGTGATAGTTCATGTTAAATTTCCTTGTTCAAATCACTGTGTAATATCTTCCTTCTGATTGGACCCTAACTGATACATATTTCAAACTGGATTCCTTTCTCCATCTCTGTTGATTTTATCTATCCATACATTTTGTCAGTGAATCACTAGTATGGTTTCCAAAAGTCAGGACGCTATAAAAAGGCTTACTCAGAAAAGTCACTCTCTGTCCCCACCATCCATTCTATCCTGTTCCCATCTCCCCACCTTTCCAACCTATTCCCACCCCTTGTTCCATCTTATTTCTTTCTAGTTTATTCTTTTAAAACAATTGAGCAGATACATGTATAGTTGTTTCTTTTTTCTTTTTTCCACAAAGAATAACATCCTATTTATACTTTACTTTTTCACTTAACAGTATATCCTAGTAAGCACACCATACTAGTTTATAGAAATCTTTATTATTCCTTTTTATAGCTGTATTGTCTGGATACTAGTTTATTCAGCCATTTTGAAAAGCATGTGTATAGTCATAAATCACTTGATAATGAATCATATACAATCTGAGAAATGTGTTTTTGGCAATTTCATCATTGTGCAAACATTAGAGAGTGCACTTACACAGACCTATGGTATAGCTTACAACACACTCAGGCTGCATGGTGTAGCCAGTTGCTCCTCAGCTGTGAACCTTTATAGCATGTTAGTGTACTGAATGTTGTAGGCATTTGTAACACAATGGTAAGTACTTGTGTATCTAAGGATATAAAAACAGTGAAAGGTACAGTAAAAATATGGCATGAAACATAAAATATGGTCCATCTGTATAGGGCATTTACCATGAATAGAGATTGCAAGACTGGAAGTTGCTCTGGGTGACTCAGTGAGTGAGTAGTGAGTGAATGTGAAGACCCAACCTTAGTGGATTATGTAAACACTGTACATTAAAGCTACATTAAACTTCTAAAAATTTTTTCTTCAGTAACAAATTAATCTTAGCTTACTACAACTTTTTTATGTTATGAAGTTTTACGTTTTAAAACCTTTTAAACTCTTTTGTAATCAAACTTAAAATACAAACATATTATTGTACAGCTATACGAAAATAATCTCTTTCTCTTTCTCTTTTTTCTATAAGTTTCTTATCTATTCAAAGACCTTTAAAACTTTTCTTGGGAAGCTCTAAGACACATACAATAGCCCAGGCCTGCCCAAGGTCTGGGTCATCACTATCACTGCCTTCTACTTCCACTTCTTCAGGGGCGGTAATGGGCATAGAACTGTCCTCTTCAGTGGTGACAATGACTTCTGGAACACCTCCTGAAGGGCCTTGTGGAGGCTCTTCTTGAAGTAGAATCATCAGAAATATGTTCAGGATGGTTTTCTGGGTTTGTTCCTTTTGTTTTTCATTATAGATTTGCTTGTTAGCAGGCAATGCCCATGAACATTCTTCTCTATTAATGAAAACCTTTTGGTGTTGGGGGGGTCTATGTTCTCAATTAGAAAAAGATTTTTTAAAATTTACTTTTTAGAGAGAGGGTAAGGTAGGGAGAAAGAGATGGAGAGAAACATCAACATGCGAGAGAAACATTGATTAATTGCACCTTGATGGGGCATGGAACCCACAACCTGGGCATAGGCCCCTGATCGGGAATTGAATCGATGACCTTTTGTTTCTTGGAAGGTGCCCGACCAACCGAGCCACACGGGTAAAGGCTGTTGTCAAACTTTTCAAGGAGCATGTATAGGTCTTCAAAATTTTCTGTTACACCCTTCACTATGACTTTTTTGGAGGTTCTTTTTTCCTCTCCAGTTTCCTTTTCTCTTGCCTCTTTTCCTGCTGTGTGTCCTTGCTTCAGTTCCAACAACCCCTCTTGAGTCAATTCTTCAGGAACCACTTCCAGTTGTTTTTCAACATCATCCTCATCTACACTCAGATTCCAGTTGTTCACCATCTTCACCACAGCCTTATATATTTTGCAACCTCTTCATTCTTGGGAAATTCTTTGAAGTCATGGATGAACCTCTTGAGATGCTATTCATAGACTTTTGGTGTTATCACCATGCAAGGTTTTGGGTGCAGTCATAGACGTACCTTTCAGAATTGCATCCACATTTCCTCAGTTGCAGCAATGGCTTCGGTCCTCCTCAGGGTAGGATGTAAAAGCTGCTACAACTTCTTGATCCATTGGTTAAATCAAAGAGGTGGTATTCGGAAGCACAAACACCACTTTGGTTTTGGAATGAAGATCACCACTAAAAGGAGGATATTCAGGAGCATTATCAACAATGGGCAAAATCTTGCAAGGCATGTAGTTTTCCAGATAGTTCTTCTCCATTTCCCTTGGCACAGCAATTCAGGAGGGCATCTTTGGAAGAGGATCTGGGTCATCCATGACTTCTTGTTGCTCCTGCAGGACACTGACTTGCATGTTGATTTGATTGATATGCGTAAAGCCCCTGGGGTTCTCACTGTGCTGGACCACAAAGGGTTTCAATCTGTAGCCAACAACATTGCCCCAAGCAAGGTTGTTACCTGGTCCTTAAAAGCTTTGAAACCTGACATTGACTTGACCTCCTTATGGATGAAAGTCCTTTCAGGCCTCCAAGAGGTTTCATCCACATTGAATATTTGCTCTGGCAAGCTGTTTTCCTCCACATCAGTTTATCTATAGAGTCCCCTAAAATTCTTTAGCTGCTTTCACATCAGGGCTCACAGACTCTTCACTCACTTTCACAGTTTTCAATGAATAACAATTCTTGAGTTGTTTGAATCACTCAGAGCTAGCAGTGAATGCAACTTTGTAGTTTAGCCCAGCCTTTTCTTTCAACATCACAAACTTCTGCTTTGGTCGTGATGAGAGGGAGACGCTTCTGGTCCTCCATCTAGGTTATAGAAAATTCTCCACATCTGATATAAGTCCGTATTGAATTTTTGTTAGTTTTGTTGCATTCAATGAAGCAGATCTTCCAACAGCTTCCATCACTTTCTTCTTGTGCTTTAAGATCATAACTATGGTGGAATGGGACATATCTGACTGGTGAGCAGTCATATCCTTGATTTCCTACCTTTGTAGTTCTTAATCACTTTTAATTTTGTTTCCAGGTCAGTCACTGGATGTGGCCTCTTATTGGCAAAATTAGTAGTAGGTTTGTAGGCTTAGGGGCCATGTTAACAAAATGGCACAAAATTAAATCGATTACAAGAAAAAGTGATGCAATGAAGAGAGAGGGTAAACATGAGAGGTAGGAAACTTCTGGCATAACGTGGCATACAGTTGTCCAGCAAACTTTCTTTTTTTAACTCTTTACCTGTGGATATGTTTATTGGTCAGATTGATTAGAGAGAGAGAGGAAGGCAGGGAGGGAGAAAAAGGGAGAGAGAGAGAGAGAGAGAGAGAGAGAGAGAGAGAGAGAGAGAGAGAGAGAAACATGTGAGACAGAAACATTAATTAGTTGCCCCAACTGGGGATTGAACCCATGACCGAGGTATGTGCCCTGACCTGACTGGGAATCGAACCAATAAACTTTTGGTGTATGGGACAACTCTCTCCCCAACTGAGCTGCCTGGCCAGGGCACAGCTAACTTTCTTTTTGTAGGTAGAAAGCATATGCTCCAAAATAATAATAAAGAGCATAGAGTAGTAAATACATTAAAGCTGTACCATAGTCATTTATTATCAAGTATTATGTACTGCACAGAATAGTATGTGCTATATATTTTTACATGGTTGGCAGTGTGGTAGGTTTGTTTACATTGGCATCACCACAAACACATGAATAATGCATTGCATGATGACCCTACAATGACTACAATGTCACTAGGTGACAGGAATTTTTCAGTTCTGTTATTATCTTAAGGGACCACCATCATAAACGCAGGCCATTTTTGACTGAAGCATCATTGAGTGGTTCATGATTGTATCTGAACCATTTCCAAACAATGTTGTAATGAATTACCAATGCATTTATATTTCTGTATTTTTGAACATGTATCTTCAGGGTAGATTCCTAGAAGTGGGATTGCTCAGTGGAGAGGCAAGTGCATGAATTGTTTTCTTAGTTGTTGCCAAGTTCCCCTCATAAAAGGTGGTGCCCATTTGTATCCCTGGCAGCAATGCATGCGGGTGCCTGTTTTCACCGCTGTGCCAACAGGATGTGTTGTCATGCTTGAACATTTCTGCTTATCTGATGGGTGAGAAGTAGCACAGTTCTAACTTGTACTTTTTAAATGATGAGTTGTCTGAATACCTTTTCAGATGTATAAATACTGTTTATTTAGATAGACTTTAAAATGAATGTTCTATTTATGTTTTTTCTTATTTTTCTCTGGATTTTGGTTATTTCTCCCTCTGAATAATTAGGGTATTAGCCCCTTGTCTGTGGTACAAGTTACAAATATTTTCCCCAATGTGCCAGCTGTCTTTTGACTTTGTATGTGGTACTTTGCCACACAAGTGTTTTCATAATTTTAGGTAGCCACATTTATTTGCTCTATTCTTTTATTAATTTTTTTCTGAACTGTAAGTCATGGTTAGAAAGACTTTCCCTCTGACATAGTTAAAGAGGAATTCACCTATCTTTTCTTCTAGTACTCGTATATTTTAAATGGTTCCACTCAGATTCCCAATCCACTTAAAGTTTATTCTTGTGTATGGCATGAGACACAGACCTAGTGTTTTTCCAGCAGCTACCTATTTTTTCTTATTTTTGCCCCAGCAATTTGAGATGCTGTCTTTGTTACACACTAAATTTCCATATGTACTTGGGTATCTTTGGTGGCATTTTATCCTACTCTGTGGGGGATCTCCGACCTGCAGAGATCCCTCGGTGCCACAAATGAAATGAATACTTCCCAGGCAGCTTGTGCTAGGGGTGGAAGGCTGACTACTGTCTTTGAGATACAGAAGCCCTGTTTGCTCACCTCTAAAGGTTTTTATTGATTACACAAGGTATAAGGTTGGGGGTGCATGTACACACCATAAATCATTAACACAGAAGAATATTCAAAAGGAAAGGAGTAGTTAAGTTTAGATAAGGTGACACCAAGAACTCCAGGTGGTTAATTCAATTTTAGGGAGGGTGAAATTACATGTGGGTGAAGGTCTTAACATCTGCCGCGGGTATGATGATAAGTCTAGGAAGTTTATGTCATAGGCACAGGCTTCAAAAGACTTGTGGCACATTCTCAAGGCCAGATTCCCACCAGGGCCCCCTGGCCAGTATCAAGGCCTATATGCACCCAGCTTTCCTAGCTTTCCAGTCAGGTCTTACAGGCTTGGCTTGGCCTGCATGGGGCTCCATGCCCTGACACCTTCCCAGGGGAACCCTGGCACTACTCTATGGCTCTGTTTGTCTATTCAGTAGCTGGTACCAGACTGTTTTCAGATGTGGAGGCTTTGTAGCTGGATTTAGTGATTAGAAGAGCTAGTTTATCCTGGCTATTCTTGCATGTTTATTTTTTCATACCTATGTTAATAACACCTTATTTTCAATAGTTCATATGATTCAGTAATGCTATGCCAAATTGGGAAAGCAATTCCGGAGCCCAGGGATACACTAGCATTAACAGTGACTAAGCCCTGGCTGGCAGCACAGTGGATAAGGCCTGTGAACCCAAAGGTCATAGGTTTGATTCCCTAGCCAGGGCACATAACCAGGTTGCAAACCAGGTCTCCAGTCAGGTCTGTGGCTGGAGGCAGGTAAAATGTGACCATATATTGATGACTCCCTCCCTCTCTGCCTCTCTCCCTTCCCCTCTTTCTAAAAACAATGAAATAAAATCTTAAAAAACAAACAAACAAAAAACAGTGACTAATTCAGCCAATGGGCATCCATGGTAGAGACCTGGATTCTGGAAGAAGACTGGACCAAGTGTCCAGCAGCTCAGATGTGGTGAGGATAGTCATAGAGGGAAGAGGTAAACCTCAGCTACAAGCCAGCTCTCAGAAGCCATGGATGGCTACAGCATCAAATCTGGAGGCCAGAAGCAATGGCCAGTCATAGGAGAGCTCGGGAACCATGACCTTGCACAATGGTGGTAAAGAGGTTTGATGCGATGCCAGCAGGTTTTATGTAGGAGCCCACAAGTTCTGAGTCGCAGGTGAAATAGATTTATCCACTTGGTAGGAAAATTCTGAACTCTATTCAGATAGCCAACAATGTGGCTTTAAAATTCATTGATTGAATCTGGAGATTTTTGTGCAGAGTGAAATACACAGTTGGTGAAAGACAAATACCATACGATCTTACTTATATGCAGAATCTGATGAACAAAATGAACTGAGAAACAAAATAGGAACAGAGTCATGTATACCTGGAACAGACTGACAGCTCTCAGAGGGGAGGGGAATGGGAGGTCTGGATGAAAACCAGTGAAAGGGTTAGCTGAAGGACATATATGCATGACCCAGGATGTGAAGGACAGTTGGTGATGGCCAGAGGGAAGGGAGGTGGGGGCTGGGTGGAGGTCGGCAAAAGGAGGGAAAAAGAGGACACATGTAATAGTGTCAATAATAAACTATAAGTTAAAAAAGAAAACAAAGTGCATTTATGCCTGACATATTTCTGGGGTAAGTTCTGTTTTATTTTGTTTCTGGGAAATTTAAATTCTTCCTTGCAGATTTTAATATTTGGAAACTAAGTTTGAAATTAATTTTTAAGGATTTTATTTCTTTATGTTTGATTTTTTAGAGGGGGTGGAAGGGAGGGAGAAAGAGAGGGAGAGAAACATTGACTTAGCCTGCAACCCAGACATGTGCCCTGGCCAGGAATCGAAGACAGGGAGGAAAGTTAAATGCGTATTGCTGTAAAAGAAATCAATCTAGAAAGGCTACTGTATGATTCCAATTATATGACATTCTAGAAAAGGCAAAACTATGGGTACAGAAAATACATCAGGGGGTCAGGGATTAGGAAAGGGGAATGTTGATTGAAAGTACAGAATTTTTTAGAACGGTGAAACTATCCTGTATGACTCTATAATGGTGGATATGTCTCATTTTATATTTGTCAAAACTTATAGGATGTAAAACACAAAGAGTGAACCCTAATACCAACTATGGGGCTTTCATGATAATGATGGGTCTATGTAAGTTCAACAAATTTCCCGTTCTGATGCAAAGTGTTGCTAGTAGGGGAACTGTGGGAAAGGAGGGGTAGAATTTTTGGACTCATTACTTTCTGCTCAGCTTTTCTGAAAGCCTGAAACTGCATTTAAAAATCTATTACTTTAAACAAAACCAAATTGTATTCTGTATACCTAAGCCCCTGAAGCAGCAGGGGCAGTCACTTTTTGGCAAACCTCAAGTACAGAATCCAGACATTCACGTTTGAACCTAAGGCCTCGAGTGCCACTATGGATGTCCAGAACAGAGCACAGCAATCATTGGGATTCAAGTCAATTTAGCTATGAGCAGTCCACCATTTATTCTCTGAGACATGACCCATCCTAAAGGAATTATGTGGGTGTGTTGAAATGAGGTTCCTTCTTCCTCTTCATTTTAATTAATTTTTCCATCATCCTTTTATTTCTCTTAGCACATTCAAGGCATCACATATTATCTTCTAGGTCTGAGGATGGGAAAGTGCAGGCTGGTAACAGGAGGAGAGAGATCATCTTCTTGGGAGTGTCAGGCACCCAGGCTGACACGCATGGAACTCCAGGTGAACCTACCCCTCTTTGTCTGCCAGGAGGGGTCTGCCATGGACCACACACCACCTGGCATCAGATGTTTGCAGTAGAAAGTTCTCAGCAAGAACAAGAATGGAACATGAATTCACAGCCTTAGGTTGAGCAGCTCTTGCAGCAATTCTTGACCTTGCTGTCAACGTGGCCTCTTGAGCTGAAGTTGTCACTTTGACTATATTGGTGGTCCTTTCCTGTCTCTTTTTCTTTCATCTTATAGCTTTTCTTGCTCCTTGCTCTCTTGTTCATCATCTTGCATTTCATTGAACACTGATGCAATGTGGCCTCCTTTGGTGTTTCAGCAACGCTCTCTGTGCTGTTTCCATATTCCTCACTCACTTGTTTTTCTTTAGAGTAAACATGTTCCCTCAGCCTCATATAAATCTCTAATTTCTTGACTTCAGGATTCAAATTAATTTGTTGGCATCAGTTCTGCAGAGTGTCACAATGTATTTTATTAATTGAAGGCAAAATGGCTGGCAAGGGAAAAATTGGTTTTGGGCAAGCTTCGAATTGTTCATCCATTTGAGGAGGATAA
Source organism: Noctilio leporinus (assembly GCA_004026585.1). Lineage (NCBI taxonomy): Eukaryota > Metazoa > Chordata > Mammalia > Chiroptera > Noctilionidae > Noctilio > Noctilio leporinus. Next base: position 465,592 of record PVIW01000246.1, read on the forward strand.
ACTGTACTGTTTGTCCTAAGCATCAATCAGGTTGGCTCCTGAGGTTGAGGAAACATTCAGCTCCATTTGATGTTCTTCATTATCTTTTTCATTAACTGTGACTAATGTAAGAATCATACTTTCTTCATCTAATCTACCCTCAAAGAAATCTCCAAATTTGAGCTTGTCATTTCTAGGAACCTCAGAGAAAGGCAAAGCCCACAGTGTGGAAGATACTTGCAGTTTACTCCTTTTAACCTCTGAAATGCATTTTAAACAGCCATTTTCCCTCCTCTACCCACACATTTACCAAAATAAGCAAAGCTACCCTCAGACTTGCATAGCAGTGAGAGCTGATGCAAGTTCTCACAGCTGGGGTGAGAGTCTGCAGCAATGGCAAAGGGTTCTTTTCCTTAAATAGTCTTGAGCAGTCTCCTTGGACGGGTGCTTTTCTATAGTGCTGTTACTGTAAGTTGAACTGTATTTCAGGAGGTAAAATACTAATGATAAAAGAATTTAGATGGTGTCAGGCTTGAATTTTGCAGTGAGACAACATCACTGCCTGGAGGGGAAAGGTAGAACTTGTAGCCTGGCTGTCTGCCCACAGGGGCTCCAACTTGCCTCCCACCCTGCTCCCTGCCACACCTGCTCCCCTGATCCTACCCCACCCCCCACCCCCCACATTTCACTTCCTGGCTCCCACACACTAAAAAGCAAGACCTGGCTTCCCTTCGCACCCCCTCTGGAGGAGTCTATTCTCCAAAGCATGTGAATGCCACATGCCACAGTTTCTTATTTCTAAACTGAATTCAAGGGCTTTGTATTTTAGTTGAATGCTCATATGTAGAATCGAGCACAGCATATGTCCCCCTGGTGACAAGATAGTGAAGAAGCAGAATTTCTAGGTCCTCATCCGCCTCCCAGGGTACCATCTCATCCTGCGTCACTTCCTGGACATGTCCATTGTTTTTAGTCTTGCTTTCCTTCTCATGAACATTGCTGAGTTCACAAGGATTGATACTGCCAAATTAACTGTTAAAGGGAATTAGAAGAAAGAAGGAGCAAATTGCTATCTTTGTCTCAGATAACAATGGTGCGTATTTTGCTGTCTCAGGTAAATTGTACCTACTTTGTCTAAGGCAAAAATGCCTTAAATAACTTGTTTCACCTAATTATCATAACTCTATGAGATGGGCATTTTAATTTTCGTTTTTCACTGTATCATTAGTGAGCCAAGTTTTCCCTCGCCCTGCCTGACACAGAGGCCATGCTGAACTATGGTGACTTCTGATTTAGTCCATGCTATGGCAACATTTAGTACATGGTAGGTGCTCAAGGACATTGTGGTTATTTGATGCTTAATCGCGTACTTTCAGAGATTGAAAGCCTGACTCCCAAATAATTACTTTCAAAGACTTGGGCACCAGCAGGGATACTGGGCAGACGAAGATTATTTTGGTGTTGCCCTTTTATGTCAGTCACACAGCTTGGTAGGCAGCTTGTGTGATCTGGAATAAGATTTCTTGGACTTCTGATTCTGTTTCTTCTCTCTCCTAAGCCTTTGGCTGACCCCCAGTTTAGAAAACCTCTTAACATAATTTGGTCTCGAGATTTTTCCCAGAAGTTTGTTGGTCCCTAATGATGGAACTTGCTCTGCATTGCTCATGTTCCAGCGAAGTCGGACATGTCAAATACCCTGTTCTGCTTCTTCTCAACTGAGAATGTCCTTTGCATTTCTTTTAATGATTCTTCCCAACATGGAAGGATGCTTCTAGATGCAGCCAAATACAAAGGCCAGTAAGTATATGTAAACATGCCTGACCACACTAATCATCAGGAAAATACTAGTTTTAAAAAAAAGAAGCCAAAGGTGCCAGCCTGCAAGCCCGAAGGTCTCTGGTTCAATCCCCAGCCAGGGCACGTAACCAGGTTGCAAGCCAGGTCTCCAGCCAGGTCTATAGCTAGGGGCAGGTGAGAGGCAACCATACATTGATGTGTTTCTCCCTCTCTGCTTCCCTCTTTTCTCCTTTCTCTAAAAATAATAAATAAAATCTTTTAAAAAATGAAAAAAGCCATTTTTTTAATCCTAGTTTACCTCAAAGTTAAAAGATTGATAGTATCTAAAGTCAACATGGATGTAGGAAAACTCTCTTACATTTTGATAAGAGTGAAGATTGATAAACATCTTTCGATGCCCAAATTAAGAGGACTGATCAAAACTTGAAAGGTGCTACCCTGGCTGGGCAGTTCAGTTGGCTGGAGTATTATTCTGTATACTAAAAGGTGGCAGGTTAGATTCCTAGTTAGAGCACAAACTAGGTTGTGGATTCAGTCTTCAGTCAGGGCACATATGGGAGGCAACTGATCAATATTTCTCCTTCATATTAATGTCTCTATTCTCTCTCTCTCAAATCAAGAAACAGATGCTCAGGTGAAGATTTAAACGTTTTTTAATGTGCAGTTTTGCTAGTTTACTTTTGGCCGTTTTCTCTTGTTTTATAATCACTTGAATTTTTACATCTTTTCCCTTTGTGTTAGTCAAGTTTCTCCAGAGAAACAGAATACAAAGTGGGGCAAAAGTAGGTTTACAGTTGTTCCTATGGAAAATAATACAATAATTAATAAATAATAATATAAGAATAAGCTCTGTGGCATACTCACACCTGTAAGCCTACTTTTGCCCCTCATTGTATGTCTGTGTGTGTGTGTGTGTGTGTGTGTATGGAGAGAGAGAGAGAAAGGAGTGGAGATTTACTATAGGAATTGGCTTATTTAATTATGGAGGATGAGAGTGCCATGATCTGTCATTTGCAAGGTGGAGAACCAACAAAACCTGTCATGTGTAATTCAGTCCAGCCCAAGGACTTGAGAATGAGGGGCCAGTAGGGTAAGTCCTGATCAGTCTGAAGGCCTGAGGACCAGGAGCACTGATGCCCAGGGGCAACTGAAGGAAAATGATGTGGCAGCTCAAACCAAAAGAGGAAAATCTTCCTTCCTGTTCCTTTTTGTTTTATTCAGGCTTACACCCAACTGGATGACGCCCACCACATTGGTGAGGGCTGTTTGCTTTACCCTTTCTATTGACTCTACTGCTTAGTTCTTCCAACAATACCCTCCCAGACGCAGCTGAAGTGATGTTTTACCACTATCTGGGCATTCCATTCTTTAGCTCAGTCATGTTGACACATAAAATTAACCATTGCTTTTTCTTTTTTGTTATTTATATTTAGAATCTTGTTGGCTGAAATTTGTTTCCTTAGGAGACTCTTCCAGTTGTGGGTGTCCTTTCCCAGCTTTCATCTGAGTTCCTGTAGCCTTGCTTGCTTCTTTACAGAGGGAAGCACTTACAACTGGATTCTTTTTTTATTTAAGAGATTTTGCTGAGAACCTCCCTTATTTGTAGAGACTGAAAACAAATGTGAGACCCATCATCTCCAAGGAAAAAAAAAATGAGTGGGTCCAGTGAGATACCTCAAGCATAGCTGACTCCATGTCATGCTGAAGGGTAGAACTGGGGTCTACTCTGAACCCCTCTTTTTTATCCATGGCCTCTGGGTCACCTTTGTAACTGAAGACCCAGGACTGTGCCTGGCCCATTCAGTGCCTTGTGTGAGTTACAAAAAAGAAGAAGAAGAAGAAGAAGAAGAAGAAGAAAAAGAAGAAGAAGAAGAAGAAGAAGAAGAAGAAGAGGAAGAGGAAGAGGAAGAGGAAGAAGGAAGAGGAAGAGGAAGAGGAAGAGGAAGAGGAAGAAGAAGAAGAAGAAGAAGAAGAAGAAGAAGAAGAAGAAGAAGAAGAAGAAGAAGAAGAACAAGAAGAAGAAGAAGAAGGAGGAGGAGGAGGAAAGCACCATTGGGTTGCTTGGGTGAGCAGACACTGTCTTTGTGAGATTTGGGGGAAAGAATTTAGTTCTGCCCACAGAGCAGGGCTTGATTCCAGCCTCCCCTTTGCTCACCCCTGGGCCAGGCACCCTTTTCAGGACTCAATCTTTTTGGGTGCCTGCAAAGGGTGTTGGATTTACCTTTCAGATCTGACATTTGGAAGCGTGGTGTTTTGCCTGAGTTCTAAGGATATGGTTCTCAGCCTCCGCCCTCCTTTCAGCACAGGTGTTAAGAGTTTTGGGGCAGCATGTCAGGTAGTTCTGTTTGAAGAGTGGTTGTTCTTCTGTTTCACTGAAGACAGTTCTTTTTTCAGGATGTTTTAAGAGGGGACTAAAGCCTGTGCTTTCCCTACCACATTTAATCGGAATTTTAATTTAGGAAACATAACGCGACAACTCATTTGAAATTGCCTTTCATTTTCCAATTCTTTTTGATGTTCACTCACTCATTCGTAACTGGTTTGGGTTAGCCCTGTGTAGTCTCCTCAGAGAGAACATGTACTCAGATTGCTAAAGCTACACGATATTGTGCAAAAACACTTTTTCCCTTGGTGTTTGTGCTAGCAAAATGTTTCCCAGTCATCTTCCACTCTTGTGCTCTCTCCGATGTGCTTTTATAGTTTCCCAAGAATGCAGCTGTCTGGGGAGACGGACTTAGATCATGGAATAATTCACCCGTTTCCAGTAAACAGCACCAAACCATACATTACTTGGTTTCAGAATTCCAGTTGACCATGGTGATCCTGTGAGCTCAACTCTCGGCCAGTGATGGCATTGGTGAAGTGGCTTGCTTCAGTTGGCTGTGGCTCTCTGTAAGTCCACAGTGGGGGCAGCGTGAAGGGGAGAAGAAGATGGAATTGTTCCACGAAGAAGAAAGACCAGCATGTTGAGGGTTTTTATTTTTTGCTTGTTTTTAATTTCCATTGTCCTGGGTTGTTCATTTCAACAAGGAAAAGATTAATTTACAGTTGGCCACCTATTAGGCAGATGAAGAGTTGAGTGTGGAAATCCAAATTAATTGATACTATCATTTTTTCACATTCATTTTGATATTTTACAAGGTGTAACCCTGGGCCACTGGTTTGTTTGTAGACAGCCACCAGTGAAGGGGGCCCTGGAACACCTTTCTTCCCTGAAGGCTGTGTCTTTGACCTTAGGACAATTACTAATATGTTCACAAGCATCCTATGAGGCAGCCCCACACTGCAGGATAGCGACTCCTACATCCTTAGACTTTGTGACCCAGATACCATGCAGCTCTGTTTATCAACAGTGTCAAAAGAATACCTCTGTGTTTCCAGGGTTAGATTAAGCCATTTCTCCCCTATTTTGTAACTTTGCTGCTGGTGGTTAAGGGAGCCACACTTTCTTCAGGAGAGACTCTTACATGTAAAGAGTCTTTATTTTAAATATAATATTTAGGGTTCCCAAGTTACTTTTCATGATCAGAAATCATAAAAATGTGTTCATTTGTAAGGAGGAGTAAAGAGAGCATACAAGTAATGCATACTTAAACAAAATAAGCCGGGATAATGTCTTAGTCTAACCAGCCTTGTCAACGTGAGAGACCTGGTTCTTGCTGACACATGCAAGGAATTTCAAATCAGCATCTCTATTAGGGTGCAAGCAAAGTTTATTAGTGATTGGGAGAGGAAAAACAAGGGTGGCCCAAGGCCAGGGTGGTAAGCTCGCCCTAGTGTGGCCAGAGGCCCAGTGGCCAGAATGCAAATCCTTTGTTCTGAGGACTTATATAGTTAGCAGGATGGGGTGAAGAAGTTACATATTGATTGATGGCTAAAGGTGGTACCAGCTTTTCTTGGGGTGGGGAGTGACTACCCAAACTTAGGCATGTGTGGGGGTCTGTTAGCCTGAATCCTTATCTTGCTCCAATTTCCATTTGTTCATCTTGTTGGAAAACACATGAGTGAAGGGAGGCTGTTAATTAAAGTTGGGAAAGTTACCCAAAGTTATTCAGGGGCTCTCTCTGTAAGCATTAGGGACTTTCTTGTAAAACAGATAGTGAGCAGAGGTAGGCAACTAACCAAAGGTGTTTTATAGGTCTCTTTTCTTGGGCACTATGGACCCTCTCCTGCCTTTCTGGCCTTGGGATGAAAGCACAGTTTCATAGACTTTCCTTCCCAGGTAGTGGGAAGGATACATAGACTTTCAAGGACCTTCCCCTTCCTGTGCTATCGTAGTGCATCTTGTGATGCTGCAACACCTGGCAATATTATCAGACCAGGCCCAGGACTGCTGAGTTAGTGGGTGAGACATGTCTTCCTCTGCTTCTAGCCTCCTCTGGGAAGTTCTTTGTTAGATTGCAATGGTGAGGGTCCTTTCCCCTCTGTACTCATTCTACTGTAACAGCATGATCCAGGACAGTGTAAAAAAAGAAAATCCCAGTACCAACAAGTCACTCTTAAAACAGAGGAGATTGCGTGTCTGCTTTAGGTGGAAGATGTGAAAGAATCTACCCGTCCCCTCGGGGTTTTGCTGCCTGCCGGAGAGTGCCAGGTTGCCTCACCTCAGAAATGTTCCTGGTCCAGGTCATTTGTAATGTGCACTGAGGCATAGTTGAAGCTCTTTTCCCCAATGATCAACGTTCCTTAGCATAAAAATCCAGGAGTCAGCACAGGATCCCAGCACAGCCTGGCCAGGATACTCAGGGGAGGATGAAGAGCAAAGCACCGACACCCCAGGGGATTCTACAAAACTGAGATCTGCACTTTCCCTTATGTGGTCACACCCTTTAAACAATACAGTCTTCACAGTTATTGCCACATGAATTATAGCCTCATAGGTCTTGCTAAGATGCATCATACATCTCTGTGTCTTCAAGGCATGATGACCAAAGTAAAACTTTCTCTTGATGTTTAAATCAAGATGGCTTTGAAAGCAAGAAGTGCTGTGCTGAGCTGTTGGCCTAGTGTTCTGGGCCTGGGGAGCCAATCTGCAGTCCACGCTATTGCATAGTGTGTCTGCATTTTGTGTTTTGTGGGTGATTGGCTCTGTCTTGCTGCCTGAAGCCCTGCTCCATGCTGTTGGAGCTCTGGCCAGGGGGCTCCTGGCCTTAGGAGTTTCTTTTTTATTTCCTTGCTGTTCCCAGTCTTCTGTGAGCTTGAAAATCCTTCAAACACTGGTTAAAAATATTAATCTAGAGTCAGAGGTGCCACCAAAGACCAGGGAAAGTCACCACAAGCTTCAGCCTGGACTGCAAGTGGGCAGTTTTGCCTTTATAGGAGCCTTTCTTGCCTACTTCCTGATTTCAGGCTGTGTTTTGTACAGGTGAAAGTTTTTTGTACCCTGACTTAAGATAGATTAGGGACCACCATGATGCAAAGGAAGAGGGTGACTAACAGAAAATATGGAGCCAGAAGTCCTGTGTTTGGAGCTTGAGTTCTTCTCTGATTAAGGGAGAATCCCCTCTCCTGCTTTCAGGTCAAGTGACTGAGCATGAGGAGCACTGACATTGAGTCTGGATGGTGTGAGACTGTGTAACACAGTCACTTGGGGTGGCTTTTCTGTGAATTTGATAGAAAGATCTATGACTTTCTGTCCTGGTTCTGTTGCTGCCTCAACATCACCCATTCACTGAGTCTGTTTCCTTCATTGAACATTGAGAGATTTAAGATAGAAAATAAGATTCTTCTAACTTAACATTTGGAGGTGTGTGTGTGTGTGTGTGTGTGTGTCTTTTTAAAGTACTTTCAAATGCAGGACTCGCGGCAGGTGGCCAAGCGGCAAATACCCAATCTCGTGTCTTCTTGAAATCAGATATGGGGATGAAGCAATGACAGAACAAATGACCTGGGCCTCTCTCATGGACTCCAACTTGATGGAACAAGACCAGGTTAGCGCTGGGTGCCACTTTTCTGCATGGTAACCTTTAACCAGCATCCTTTAGGCGACAGAGAATGGGGTGGCGTCTGTGCTGAGCCAGAAGCCACCCAAATGGATGAATAAGAACAGTTATGACACACTCTTGCCAGTCAGGCTTCGGTTGGTGTTTGCTGGGCTGCCTGACTTTTATAACTCCTTTTCTTGTTCTAAAAAAAAAAATTAATTCTCATTTTGCATGCTCTATGATAATCTGTTTAATATTTTTCTGTCCCTTCAGCTCTTACCATCTGTATGCTGATGAGAGGAGGGATAGCTCATTCTGAAAAGCTTGAGTAACTTTTTTCTTTTTAAACAGCAAAATTCATAGATTTAAAAAGGAAGGAGGAGGGCAGGGAGGCATGTTTCACTTTTCAGCATATTGTCAGAAATGAGTGAGCTGCAGTCTGGAGAGGAAATCTTGGCCAGGGGATGATGACTTGATACCCGTGATTCTGATCTGTCACTGTGATGAGAACAGACAGCTTGGATTGTCCCCAGAGGCCTGGGGTGGTCGGGGGATGGGAGCTGAGATTCCCCGCTCTTCCTTTCAGCACACGCACCGCATGCCTGCCCGTCATGGAGTCTTAGGAGAGCCTCTGCAAACTCTACGTGCAATATGTAGAAGTTGCTGTGTTTTCAATTTAATTATCATTCATGACCACACACATGCTCAGGAAGTGGAGTATGCATATATTATTTGGATACTCAGAGCACAATACATATCCATGTAAAACACTATCTGTGTGAGGTATTAGCATCTCTTTCAGGGTCCAAAAATTACCATGTGCATATGGCCACGTTAGAGAGCCCAGGTACATGTCTGATCACTAGATAGTTGTCGTCCATTCCCTCAAGTCCCACGTGTTCTGTGAGCTTCTGAGATTGCCTGCCAGGGTCTAATTCATCCACTGTATTTCTAAGCTGAATTTGAAGCCTCCTCCCCAACCCTCCAACCCCCTTTTACATATCACAAAAAGTCAGATGCCTTGCTGCGAGTCCCCTCTGATCTGGCTCCTGCCACTCTCACCTCCTCCCCTGCCACTCTGTCTCCTAGTCACTGTCCTCAGCTGCCTTGGTCTTCTTTCTGTCCCCAGCCTGCACCACCCTCATTCCTTCGGGTCTCTGCACTTCCTGTTCGTTCCCTCTGCCTTGAATGCAAATCTTGTTCCGCAGGATTGGCTGCTTCTTGTCACTTAGGTCTTTGCGGGTGTGTCATGACCCAGGAGAGGTCTTTCTTTCCCCCCCTAATGCATGCTACTTCCTCCCCATGCCAATAAAATACATGTCATACGAGTATTTTATTTTTGTTGGAACCCATCACCTAGAACTGTCCTCTGTCTGTTGACTCACTCCTTGTTCATCTCCTGCTCAGTGTAGGTTCCATGGCTGTAAGGAAGTTGCTGCTGTTGTCTGAGGCGCAAGGCCAGCTTCTGGAAGAGAACCTGGCACAGAGGGCTGGCTGGGTACACATTGGTGGGCTCCATGACTGCCCATGCACTGGCTGCAAAGTGAGATCTGTGTTTTCAGAGTCAGAACAATGACAAAACACTAAAAACAAAAAACAAAAAACAAAAAAAAAAGGTCTAGCCCTGGCCACTGTGGCTCTCTTGGTTGGCGCATCATTCCATAACTGAAGAGGTTACAGCTTTCATTCCCAGTCGGGGTGTGTGCTGGGTTGTGGTTTGGTCCCTGGTCAGTACCTGAGGCTATGGAAAGACGCTTCTCACGTTGATGTTTTTCTCCCCCTTCCTCCTCCTCTCTCTAAAATCAGTGAGTATGTCCTCATGTCCTCACGTGAGGATTAAAAGAACAAAAAGATCTCCTGAACAACTGTCCCCAACCTGTCATAATCTGTGTTTCCTGATGGATTCCTTTTAGGGAGATGAAAAACTAAAATCCTATTGTCCCATAGACTTTTCTGCTTCCACTTGCTTACCGTTCCCCCTCCCCCAACCCCTGCTTCCTAACTCACCCTCCTGTGCTCCATTGTCAGTCTCTGAAGCCTGATGTGGGGCTTGCAGCCCTGCTGCAGAAGGCTTTCTCATCAGGCCCTCCTCACCTCACACCCTCAGCATGCTGGTGGGTGGGCGGGTGGGCAGCTGGCTCATTCAGAAGGCATCCAGTGTGAATTTGCATCTGCTGTCCCCCTGTTCTGGAGCAGGGCTTTATCCTTTGGTGAGGCAGGTGGCAGGGAGGGAATAGGTGAGGGGCACTTCCTAATGGTATTTTCAGGTCTTTCAAAGTAAAACTTGATTTTTTTTGTCCTTCTGCAAAAATGTTCTTACTCTATGACCTGACATAGGGAGCTATCCGAGTTTTCTAGTAGATTGCAATCTTTAAAAGGTAATTCATGAATGTAATTAGAAAAAGAAAGTAATAAAACTAATCCTAATGTAAAAAAATGAGGTTAAAAAAAGAGTAATACACTGTCTGAAGGACACGAAAGTCATGTTGCCTAGTGCCTAACATTTCAAACATCCAATGGGAATGTATCCTTCCAGACTGGACTCTTCCCTTCTGGTAATGACAACATATAAACCCATGGTCTTTGACAGCAGACATCACGAAGGGCTCTATTCCTGTGAGGGACAGGCTTGAAGGACATTGGAGGTCTTCACCTCCTACCTCACAAGAGACCTGGGGAAGCCATTCAGTGCCTCAGTAGAACCAAAGAATAGGGTTAAGTCAGCTTGTCATTCCTCCTATCCCCCCGCCTCCGGGCATGAAGCACGCCAGCCCACCCTAGTCAAATAGAGGCTTTTACACAATCCCCAAAGCTCTCTCTGTGGTATTCTGAATGGCAAAAAGCATGGCCCGGTGATGTGAAGGACAATGCAGGAAACCAGCTGCGAGGCTAGTGCAATAGGACGCTCAGTTTCCTTTCCCAGGCTCCAGACCAGCCCCATTCCTGTGGTTCCCACGGAGCAGAGATGTTTGTGTGGGTTTCGGGATCTCCAGGAGAAGCTGGTCATGAGGTGACGGCCTCTTCCTGTCCTGGTGCCAGGGGTGAACCCTGTGACTTCCCATAGCAGGCGTTTCCCCCACATTCTTGACCTAATTTTCTAAACCTGAAGGTTTCCTAACTCAGTTTGACTCACAGTGAGGTGTTACTTAATAACATGATGAGACAAGGATGCGTATTTTGCCGTGCTCACACCTGTGGGATTGTGAATGACAAAAAGCAGGGAAAGAGAAAGATCGCTGGTGAAACCCTAGAAATAATTTTCATTTCTCACCAGCCCTGTGCCCGAGACCCAAGCATTTCTTCCTTCCACTATTTTCTCCTCACTGAGTTCTCACTGCTCAAGTAGAAAACAAGAAGAAAAGAGCCAACAGGCACCATCAAAGAAAAGCATTGACTGGGAGACAGGGCAGGAGACTTGGTCAGATCGCCTGTATTTGTCCCACCAGGGACTCACTGCCCTGGGGGTACACTGAGTGTGGGCTAGCTGCCACCATGCCATCATCCAGGTTGAGAGAGCCCCTCATCCAGGATTGACGGATCTATGTAGTGTGTGCATGTGTGTTTTAGAGTGTGTGTGTGTGTGTGTATGCAGAGGGGAGGTCCATGATGGGGAAGACAAAAAAGTCTCAAAATTCAACCTTCAACGAGGATGATTTAACTCAAGAGTGTCCCCACCAAAGAATTCTAATACAAAGCTAGAGACAAATGCATCCTTATGGCAAAAGGCATTGCCAAGAAACATGTCAAATACTTGCACTTTCCATTCAAACTTAGTTAAGTTGCAGTTAACAGGCTCATCAAGACTGTTAAATAAAAATTCCTGCTGGAAGAGAATCATCTAAAGCTCCACAAGAAATCTGCCGAGTGCAATCTGTCACTGGCTTTAAGATGCCTGGTTCTGCTGATGTCACTGCATCCTGGGTGTCTCTTTGAACTCATTACAGCCCTGGTTTACAGCATCTCTTTATTCTCCACCTGCACCCAGTCATTTTATCTGATCAGTCTTTCATGTCCATTTCTTCCAAACAAGAAAGGGGGAGCATCACCAATGCCCTCAGAAGGAGTGTCACCCGATGGCTGTGACATCTAAATAGCAGCATCCTGTGACATAGCCCAAGTTGCCTCTCCTTTGCTAAATGACAGGTTGGGGGGACACGAGATGATTTTCTTTCAACTTCCAGCTGTTCTGTACTTTAATGCATTTTCAGCCAGATTACTCAGAAGTATTAACATTTTATAGCACGTTGGAAAAGTGATTGCCAGGCCATTTTCTATGGCCCAAGCCTGCCTGCATTTTATCCGCAGCTGTTGCCCTGCTGGCACAGAACCTTCTCAGTTTTCCTGTTTATGAAGAGTAAATGGTATGAGCCTTCCATGTGCTTTCAAAAAGACATGGTTTTTATAGTCATTTCGAACAATTTAGAAATGAGCGCAATTGCCTTTTCTGCTTTTTCTGTCCTTTAACTGGCTAATAGTGAATAGGATATCTTGGGCTGAGATGGAGACTTCTGAAAGGATCCTGAGCTGTATGGTTCTGATTTTCACAGGGAACACAGGTCTGGGGTGAGATGGATGGCTAAGCTCCATCTTAAATCAAATATGGAGCTGGTGGGTGGGGTGAGAACTGCAGGTATGGTCAGGAGTACAGCTGTTGAGGCAGGGCATGTGGGGCACCAATTCCAGCCCCATCACTTAGGTGTGACCTTGGTCAAGTAAGTTAACATCATTCTGGATCACTATGATAAATAACATAGTTATTATCAGTGGGACCAGAAGAGTAGCTCCTCACTGGGTAATTGCAAAAGTTAAATGAGCCCACCCACTTCGGTTATTACTTTGGTGTGTCATGATTGTAGAGAAATTTATTAATCACTGAGAGATTGGAACGATTAAAAGTTGAAAGAAATTCAAAAGCTATTGGAAGAGAGCAATTGTTTTGTGTAATTAAGGTCACATTTTATTTTTATTTTACAAAAGCTCTTTGGGTTTCTTTCATATGTAGAGGTGGCGGCTCACTTCCCTGCCACTCCTGACACATTAGGCTAGACGAAGGCAGTGTCCCCAAGACCTGAATTTGGTCACTTTAAAGTCGGTTAAATGGGTGTACCATTCACCATATGTAAAATGATCTTGCCCCATTTTTGAGGTCTTGGACTACGCTGGACTATTGTCAAAAGCTTGTGGGAAGCTCTCACCAACAATGCCCTGGTGCATTCTGGAATGACAGAAATTTCTTTCCAACTCATAATCAAAGAGCCAGTTACAAACACTGTCAGTTATAAGATGAGTAAAGCCTAAGAATCTAATGTATAACATGATTACTGTAGTTGAGAACACTGTATTATATAATTAAAATGGGTTTAAAAAGTAGAATTTAGGGCAAATATGTGAGGTGACTGATGTGTAATTAGCTTCATGGGAGAACCCTTTCATCATGTGTGTGCACATCAAATCATCACATTGTCCATTTTAAATGTCTCACCATTGCACTTATCAACTAGGCTTCCCTTAAGCTGAAATAAATAACTTAGAACAAAGGGTTCCATCTCATTTCAAATGAAGAAAGATTTCTATCTTTTTTTCTTTCTTTCTTTTTTTTTTTTCACCAAGAGGAGAGAATTTCTTTTCTTCACTTTTCTCCCTGCCTTGCAGTGCAACCCAAATAAAAATTGTTGCCATTCTCAGATTTTCTTTGTGGTCTCCCACATCCCATCAGCCACATTGACACGTTTAAACACAGTCAACGCCTTTTGTTCACCCATGATTGAGCTTCTTACTACTTAATTCCTTTAAAAAAATGGAAATTAAGTGGGAAGTAAAGTACCTGCCTGTGAGTTTCCCTGTGTCTAAGGTCGGTAGAGGGGTGGAAGTTTGAATGGTGACTCTGTCTCCTGGGGCAAAAGTGTGCGAGTCTCAGCATCATCAGCTTAGAGCAGGTGGGGATCCAGCCCAGAGGAGCTAGAAGCAGGTGTTGGCATGTGTAGTCTGGTCCTGGGATCAGGAGCCTGGCCTCTGGAGCCCGTGCTTCATGCTTATGTCACCATATAGGCTTCAAGACATAGGCCTGTGCCTGGGACCATGAACTCTTCTGTCATAGGCCTTCCTCCAAGTCCTCCTCTTCCTCTTCCCCTTCTCTTGGGCAGCCATTAATTTTCCTATGTGGATCCTCCGCCCACAGGGGTCTTTCTCTCCACCCTTAATGCTTGGGCAGGAGAAGTCGCACCAGGCTTAGTGGCTAGGGTGAACTCAGGACAGGCTTTTCATCATAATTCTGAACTTCCTAGGTTTTGTCAGTGGAAGCCAGACTTATAATACTATTTTAATGCAGTTGTTTTGTGTGTGAATAATATGCTCATTTTGCCAAACCTCAAGCCCTGGAACTAAGATCTCATAAAAATGCCTAGAGTCCAAAGCTAATAGATGTTATTCAGCTGTTATGGGTAAGGCCTAAAACGTTTCAGATTGATATGATTCTCACCAGGGAAGCGGCTGACGTGAAACTATTTCGGGGTGGCCGGGACTCCAAAGGCCTGAGGCGTGGGAGGGGACGTGCCCCATCGGCCTGTCTCAGCTGCCCTCTGACCGCTGCTCAGAGGTCCCACGTCTCTGCAGCCCCTGGTCGGAGTTCCCTTTCTGTGGTCCTCATTTCCCACCCACGCAGAAAGCTGGAGAAGTGATCTTTGACACCTGTCCCCAGCCTCCATTCCCTCATTTTCACCACATGCATCCAATCATCACCAACATTCACTCAACATGAGTTTATTGAGGGCTTGTTCATGCCAGGCAGTCTGCTGGCTGTGATGACAAAATGGCAGTCTGCTCCAAAGAGACAGTGCAGGGTCATGGTGAAGGCGGGGCTCTGAAGCTGAGGTCACACCCTGGCTCTGTCACTAGCCCTGTGAGCTGGGCAAGGTTTTCCTGTCTCCCCATGGGGATGATAAGAGCACTTGCTTTCCGATAGCTACGTGAGTTAAAATTTCCAATGCGCTTAGTGCCTGGGCCACGGTAAACACCATGTATTTGGAAAATGAAATAATGGGGGACAGGAGGTTTGTATCAAGCCTGCACACAGACAGGGGAAGAGGCCTCCAGGAGAAGATAGCGCCTGTGAGATCTGAGGACCCTGGGCCCCGTGGCGGGGGCCGGGCAGGGAGGCGGAGGACAGGTGCGCGTTAATGATCTGTGGACTCCATCTCCTGCTACTCCCTGAGTTCAGGTTGTGGTCACCGCTCCTCTGGCCACAGAAATGCCCTTCTTAGAGGCCTTCCTTCCTGTTCCCTTCCTGTCCGGACTGCAGCTAGTTGGTTCTTTCGAAATCTTAAGTCTGATCGTGTCATTTCCTAAATGGCCTTCTTTGGTGGCTCCCAAGTACCCAAACTTCTCAGTGGGCTCACAAGGTCCTCATCACTTTCCTTTCGGTGTTGTCTCTGTCCCCTCAGTCCTTGTCTCCTAACATCTAAGATATACCCTCACACACCATATGCCAAAACCAGAGGCTATTTTTGTCACCCTCACCTGGAATAACTCCGGGCTCATGCTGCTTTTTCCCTGGCACCGTTATCCTTCTGCAGACCTCAGCTCCAACCTCACTTCATCAGCATCCCCTGGGCTCCACAGCTAGAATGGGTGCCCTGCCTTTGTTCTCCCATGGCCTCTTCTAGGGCTTTATCACAGTGTTGTGATGCAATTTTTCTTTCATTATATCTGTCCCCTCCCCCTACACATGCCCTGGGAGGGCAGAAGCTGCCTTTCTTTTTCCAGAGTGTATCCCCAGAATCAGCATAGTGCCTGGCATGTGGTAGCTTCACAGTGCATTCATGGGTTAAAGTTTATCTCCCCTAAATCCTCAAGTTGAAGTCCTAACCTTCAGTCCCTCGGAATGTGACCTTATCTGGAGACAGGATTGTTGCAGGTATGGTTAGCTATGGGTGAGGCCATATTGTAGTTAGGTGGGTAGGCCCCTCATTCAATGTCACAGTGTCTTTACAAAAAAGAATGCCATGTGAGGAGAAAGACACATGCACAGAGAGAAGATAGCATGAAGACAATTCAGGAGGTGACAGTCCGAGAGCCATGAAGAGGGGCTTGCAGCATATCTGCCCTCCCGGCCCTCAGCAGGAACCGGCCTTGCAGACACCTTGGTTCAGATCTCTAACCTCCAGAACTGGGAGACAATGGATTTTCATTGTTAAGCCATCAGGGTGAGGTACGTTGTCACGACAGCCCTAGGAAATGAAGGCAACCTGTTTCTTCATGGACTGGCTTTCCAGCTCTTTCAAATGTGCTCCTGTAAGTAAAGACTTTGCACGTGTGCAGATACACCCTAAACAGCTCCGTGTTCCACAAGCAGATGGATCCACAAAAACGGCAGGCCCAGGTGGCTCTTAGTCATCGAGCAAGCAGCCAGTTTTAGCTTTTGAACGACCCCCTCTGGCTGGGTATTCCAAGAAATTCACCCAAATGGGCAGGGGGGTGGCGGCGGCAGCCAGCCCCCACAGCAGGGGGCCTGTGAGCTGATGGGAGCGCAGGTGCTTCTCTCTCTCTCTCCCCGCCAGGAGCAGCAGCTGAGAAGGACCCAGGGGAGGAGGGCGTGGGGCAGGGTGAAGCGAAGGAAAGTAAGAGCAGGAATCTGGAGCTGGAGCCATGTTCCCACTGGACCCCAGAGCCACACCGCAGGGTGTCAAAGCAGGCTGTCCAGAAGCCACGGTGTCAGGGAGGAATTTCCCCCCTTCTTTAGGAAAGTTCTGCCCCTCCACTTGATTGCAGCCTCTAATAAGCAATTCTTTCCAATTTCTTCTGACTGAAGAAGTTCAGAGTGTGTTGAGCTCAAGAAACACCAGGATCATAATTACGGTTATTATAGGGAGTGGTGTGCCTATCACCGCAGCATCTGGCTGTAATCACATGCTTAATGGAATGCAAGATGATCCACTGCTCATAATGGGCACTTTCCAAGCCAGGCGGCCACCGAGTGCCCACCCTCCCACTTGGGGGCCCGACGGAACAGATGTCTGTGGAAAGAGAGGATGCTTGTGTCTGTCTGAGGGCCGGTGACCTCAGGGCAGTGCTCAGGGAGTTAGTTCCATCACCAAGACTTGGTGTTTGTAAGGTTCCAACAAGGGCAGGAAGCAGGATCTCCCCAACTTAGGGAGGCAGGAAAGCGGTGTGTGTGGGTGGGTCCCATTGCTAATCTCCTATCACGTTGAATCTCACCGGCAGTGGACTGGAGAGGTGCACTATGGGAGGCGGATTCATATTTGCTCTTGGTAACCCCAAGCTCCTGGTGCCATTCTTCGGCAGCTAGGATATTCCAGCTCACGGAAAAGGCAGAGTGAAAGTCCCTCTGGTCAAACGATTCCTTTGAAGTGTAATTGTTTTAGTGAGCTTGGGTTGCAGTAAGACAAAACCAAGGGCTGGGTGGTTTAAACAGCAACGCTTACTTCTCAGTTCTGCAGGCTGGAAAGTCCAAGGTCAAGGAGCCAGCAGATTCGTTTCTTGGTGAGGGGCCTCTTTCTGGCTTGCAGGTGGCTGCCTTTACCTTCCCACTGTCTCTTCACATGATGGAGACAGGGGGCTCTGGGGTCTCCTTCTCTTCTTGTAAAGACACTAGTCCCCTCCCAAGGGCTCCATTCTCATGACCACGTGTAAACTTAATCATCTCCCAAGTGCTGTCAAACTGGGGGCTCTGCTTTCAACAAACAAATTTTGAGGGGATGCAACTTTTCTGTTCCTAACAGTAACTAAACTTGCTCTAGTGTTTTTTTCCTGCCACCCAGTTCTTTATTCTCAGTTTTGAGAGGCAAGAAACCCAGAGTTAATGGTACCTGAGCAGGCCCTCAGCCCTCCAATGGGGCCTTGCACTGCTGCAGGCCCCCACCCCTTCAGGCACCCTGCGCCGTCTGCACCTGCTTTTGGGTTTTGATTATAGTGGAGGCTTTGCTCAGGCGTTTGCTCAGTTCTTCTAGATTAACACTGTCAGAAACCTGATTCCACCAAACCCCACATTTGGGGTATCTTTGTCAACGTCCTCAAGCATAAAACCCTACAGTCATCTTGCCTCTGCTGGGTCATTGTAAGCTCAGTCTCTATGCTTCTCCTCTTTCCTTCTACTTTTCTGTTGCTGTCTTCCCTCTGCGGGCCCAGTGCAAATCCACTTTCCTATTTCCAGAACTCATTCCATATCCAGGGATCTGTGTGCCCCCCAAAGCCTCTCAAACTCAACATGGTCATTACCTTCTCATCTCCCTTGGCCTACTCTTCACCCTGTAAACCTTTGTCTGTGCCATTGACTAGTTCAGTTGGTAATACCACCCCCTATCCAATGGACTTGTCCTTTGTCATCCAACATCCTACCTATCAAGCCCTGCAGAGTTTACTCTCAAAATACTGCAGATATTAGGAAAGAAGGAAATGAGCATTTATAGAGTAGGTTTTTGTCAATTAGAAGATCATGTTCCTAAAATACCCATAATTTAATCACTCCATAGTCAAATATCTATCTATACCTCGACGATTAGCTTCACATGCATGTTGAAAATAACATAAAATACAAGATACTGTTTAGAAATTAATATCCTCACTCATATTTCATGAACCAGTTTTATTCAAACTTCTCATGTGCAGTTTTGACAGCAGGGCCTTTATCAGCAGTGGAGTCAACTGTAGAATTAAGGTGGTTTTCTAGAGCAAATCATGGTCAATTCTCTGGTGTTTGAGACGCAGCATTTTTGGAATCCAGATGTGAGTCTGTCTTGGGAAATGTTTGCTAAAGTCAACAGGAATCCATGAAACAGCTGTTTTTTTCAACTGTGTATTGTAATTCTCACTATGTAATCACTTAATACATTCATTTCAACGTAATCTTTCAAAGGCTTGTTTATGACAGTACCCAACATTTGTGTTGTGAAGTCAAACCCCCAGGAAAAATGACTGCAGCTCTATCCGTTGACTTCGCCTTATGTTTTTTAACTGAATCAGTCAGGAGACCTCTCTAACACTCCAAACTAGCATTTTTTTTCAAGCCATCTCAGACAACTGTGCCTTCTCCAAACATAGGGTGACCATATGCCCAGTTGGCTGGGACAGCCCTGGTTTAACATGTTGTCCCTGTGTAATTATCAATAGAACCATTTCAAAAAGTATCTCAGTTTAGATCATTAATTATATCATCAAATAGCATTTTGCTGTTCTAATTAAAGTAATTGAGAGAACCTTCTTAATAAGGATTTATAAGGACTCAAGTATAAGGTTACACTATCTCATCTGAGAAATTATGTGGGGATGGGAAGTACTTTGTCTTACATTTAAACATACGTGGTGCTTCTCATTAAATTTCACAGTGGCCTCTCAAGTGGTTTGTCTGCTTCCAGGGTGTCTCCCTTTATTCAGCTTCTGCTGTCCAGCTTGCCTCCTGCTTACAGCCCTTCAATGGTTCACCTTTGTCTATAGGGTTATAGCCATACTCCTAATGAGGCTTACAATGTCCTGTTTCTTTGAGTCCCTTTTGCTTCCTAAAACTCATTTCCTGATGTTTGCTATATGAAAGCCTGAATCACAGCCTCTCAAATATGCCCTCATCCTAATCCTCTAGTACCTGAGAATACTGTCATCTTCTGCTGTTGGTTTGCATTCTTTGGCTTGTGGTTCCTTCCTTTATCTTCAAAGCAAATGGCTTCAGTCCATGCCATAGGGCCTTTTCCTCTGACTGACATCCCTCCCATTTTCCACACCCTCTTGAGATGGGGAGAATACCCTAACATTATCTGGGTGAGCCTGATGCAATATGAAAGTCTGTATGAGAAGTAGATAAGACAGTCTGTGAGGATGCAGGAAATGGAAGGGATGCCAGTCAGAGGAAAAGGCCATATGATGACAGAGGCACAGACTGAAGCCATTTGCTTTGAAGATGATGGAAGGAACCACAAGCCAAGGAATGTAGACCAACAGCAGAAGATGAAAAAGGCAAGGAGCTCCCAGAAGGAACGAGCCCTGCCCACATCTTGACTTGAGCCTGTTGCATCTCCGTACAGATGTCTGACCTCCAGAGTAGCAAAGAGAATAAATTCATGTTGTTTTAAGCCACTATGTTTGTGGTAATATGTTACAGGACATAGTGCATCCTACTCAGTGCTTTATGTTCCAGAAACCCCAGTCTGTTTAGTGTTCACCACTCCCATCATGCTCTTTGCTGCATCATTGTTTTACTGCCATCCCTGCTGCCTGGGTTGCCCTTTCCTTTCCACCCACCTTTGTTTTCTTCACTCCAGCCCCTGTTTGCTGGGTCAAACCCTATTTACCCATATGACTTGCTTGGGCATTCTCACTGCGGGAAAGAGTTCCCTGCCCTTCACACCTACACCCACCCTGGTGAGATCAGTCCCCCTTCCTCCAACTCCCATGATTCCATTCACATTTCTCTAGCATTTCTTTTACCATAGTTTACTATGTGATTATCAACCCCAACATTCTAAAGAATGGACTGTGTGAAGGGATTGTGTCTTATCTATTTTCTATCTCCATATTTAATAGATGTTCAATGATTATTCATGGAATAATTGAAAAAATGAATCCAAATTGCTTAACAAATATTTCTCAATTAAGAAATATTAGGTACCCCTTGCCATTTTCCAAGTCCTTTGAGGAAGAACCACCTATGTTCAATATCCTATTAAGTATTATCTGAGAAGAAATTGTGATTTGCTCTCAATTGGAGAAATCCTGGGAGTCACAATGGCAGAATTCCAGGTTTCCCTTGTCCCTTGAAGAGAGGTCTTTCTGAAATCCTGGCCCAGCAACTTAAAAAAGCATATTCAGTAATATAAAAACATATAAAATAATTTTATATCTAGGAAAGCAAAATAAACAAACAAATAAATAAAATAGTGTATTAGAGGAAGCATTCCCCTCAGATGAACTTGCACACCAGGGTCCTGCACTTCAGGGTCTGGGATCCCAGGCTCAAAGCTCCATTGGGTAACGTGGCCTAAGTTCCAATTGCTATGTGTCAGCAATGTCTCACCTCCCCTTAGCCCAACTGGCCTGTGCTTGTTCTCAGACATGCTTTCTTTCCTAGACACCTTTGTTCACTAACTTTTCTCCCTCCTAGAGTGCCGTTAGCTCTCACTTTTTGTTGTTTTCATATTTCAAGTTACTTATCCACTGACGTTATAGCTTCTAAACTATCCCAATTCCTGGTTGGCTATTTCATAGTTCGGATGAATGGGTGTAAATAATTCAACCCAATCCATCACTACTATAAGAGTAGCTGAAATTTAAGTTCTTGCAAGATGGAGCCAACGTTTCTCTACAAAGGAGAACACATTTTCAAGGGAAAGCAAGCATATCTTCATAATGGTGGTGAGATCCTCTATATAGGACTCTGAGCATTCTCCTGTGTACATTCTGTGGTCCATTATGGTAATTTCTTCTCCTCTTTACCTTCTTTGTAACTGAATGATTATACTGCAGATCCCTGGGTACTGTAATTTGCATGGCAATATGAGGCTTCATTTGATGCCTAGAAATTACTGGCCCAGGGCTGAAGCTCTGATGTGGGAGTTGCTTCCACACAAGTCGCAAGAAGTTACACACACACACACACACACACACACACACATATATATGTATATGATATGTATATGCAGCTCTGGGAATAAAGAACCTCCTTTTATAATCACAATTTAATATTTTAAAATAAAATCTCAGTTACAGGAAAAATAACAGGAGCAGGACCATCATAAGAGGAAGAGGAGAACTGAAATGAAATGCTCTCATAAAAGTTTCATATAATACAGCCCCCCACACAGTACACACTTGGGAGAAATGCCATAAAATTTCTATTCAGGAAGAAGCAATGTTCTCTCAATCTCTTTCCTGTTCAACAAAGATTTGTTCTGAATTCTGAAGGCCTTACAAGTGGCTGTTCACAGGCATCCTGGCATTTCAGAGGAAAGAAGTTATAATCACTGAGCTGAGAAGATGGGAAAAGAGAAATGAGCTCTATCCAGGGAAATCAAAAGTTATTGCTAACAGGGAATAAGGATTTTCATACAGATGAGTTCTTCCTAATTCGAGTTTGATAAGAACGAATAGCTTCTTCTGATCTTGAATTCAGGAGAGAACTTGGTGTGTTGAGGTTAGGCAGTTTCCCTGGAAGACCTGAGCCCTGGTCTCATTTCCCCTCCTAATTACCTAGCACTTTAACAAGACCTCATTTCTTCATCTATTTATCCTGGAGGTTGAATGAGGATAACTTTAAGGTCCATTTGATGTTTAACGTTCTAGTTCTATTATCCAGTCCTCCCTGGTGTGTGAAGACTATTTTTGTTTTATTCTGCCCTCCAGAGAGAAGTTGACTGTAGAAGGCGTGTGTGTGTGTGTGTGTGTGTGTGTGTGTGTGTGAGAGAGAGAGAGAGAGAGAGAGAGAGAGAGAGAATGCTCTGAGAAGTAAAGTGTCAAAATTCATAGATTTGACAAAATGAAGGACAGGGAGGTAAAAATGAGCACTCTTGAGCTAATATCTATTAACAGAAAAAGAGTAACAAAAAAGTACCCATAATTGTAAATAACACTCAAATAATGCTCTGTTCTCTACACTTCAGCTACAAGTTTGTGTTTAAATAAGATTTATATAAAGATGTTCAGATCTTAGGAAACTCATTAAAAGAAGTTATTTGTTTATTCTAAAATTATCTATGATAAAATTCTAATTTTCAAGCAAGCGTTACTTACTTCAAAAAATACCCGATATAATAAATGCTGATTCAAATACTAAGGTTGCTTCTTTATAACAAATGGCTGAGAAATGCTCTTAAATTTTATTATGAAATTTGACCCATAAGGAATTTTACATAAAACACAACTAGTAATAACAATCTATGATGAAATTCTGTGCATCAATCGTCTTTTTCTAGTCATTTGAGAGACAGAAAGCAAAGAGTTCAAGCTTGGGGTCAGGTAACCCTGGGTTCAAATCCTGACAGTGCTATTTCTGTGTGACCTTAGGTGAGTTTGTACTCTCTCTAAACTCAGGTTTCTTACCTATCAAATGGAGATAGTATTTTAGGGGATAGCTGCAAAAATTAGAGATGATGAATTAAATACATAGTGAAATATTCTTGATAGGTTATTATTATCACATAAGCTTAAGTTTTACAGCCCAGAGATAACAATGGCCCTCATGTGAAAAAAAAATAGAGCATATGAGCCTTAAAGTGTTTTAACAGAAAAATATTTGCTTATAGAGTGCCTACGATGCACCAGAGAGTGTTAAGCTTTGTGGATGCTGAGAGAATGGACCATGTTCTATGGCCTTAAAAAGTGTGGGGTTGAGTAGAACAGACAGGCATAACGTTTCAGTTCCAGGAATAATTGTTCTGATAAATACTGACATTTTTCAAACCTCCAATGGAACCAAGAGGGTGCAAGCATCTCCTTGCCTGCTCCAGGCTGTGGTTTGGCTGAGGAAGATGGATTAACACTGAAAACCAAGAGAAGGAATTTTCCTTTCCTTCTTTTTCTCTTATGTTTCCTCTCCTCCCTCCCTCCCTCCTTCCCTCCTTCCTTCCTTCCTTCCCTTCTTTCCTCCCTTTCTTCCTTCCTCTGTGTCTTCTTCACAAAATCATCCTCTAAAATCCTCTAACCTTTGATAGTCTTTTCTTTTCTTTTTAAAAAGATTTTATTCATTATGTTCAAAGAGAAGGGCAGGGAGGGAGGAAGAAAGGGAGAGAAGCATCAATGTATGGTTGCCTTTTACCTGCCTCCAGCTAAGGACCTGGCTGGAGACCTGGCTTGCAACCTGGTTATGTGCCCTGGCTGGGAATTAAACCAGCAACCTATAGGTTTGCAGACCGGCACCTATCCACTGAGCCACCAGCCAGGGCTTGACAATCTTTTCTTATCATCTCCTCACCAATGCCTACTTTTCATTTCCTTTCACAACCCATTAGTCTACATGAGGAAGGACTTCTTTGCCTCTCTTGTTCCCAAATGGAAAGAGTAATGCTCATTCTCTCTGTTTCTTAAATTTGGTCTCAAAAACATTTTTAACAATGGCTTTTCTAAGAGCCACCCTTCTATCTACTGAAGGTAAGTGCTGGTTTGGAGTCAAGACTCCATTCCTTGCCACAGGGTGGGAAAGAGGCTGCATGTCACACTCTGCGGATACCCAGTATGCTTGGTGAATTTGGTGCTAGCCCGCTTTAGGGTGCATCATCAAACTGTTTCTTAATGTTCAACAAACCTCCTAAGATCATCTGGACTATAGTAGGGACAATACTAGCTATTAATTCCTCCAAAATTACCTACACTTTCAAATAAAGTAGCCAGTTTTATTTTCAGTAATTAAGTCATATCCCCACTGGAAAATAGAAGCAAAACAATTTTTTAATAGTTCTTTGACCTCTTTTTGCATGGTTTGACTTGAAATGTGATAGTTTTAGATTTTTATACCATATATTTATGCGAATTAGTTTAAAATTTGGTGGTATTTATGTTATTATCAACTGTAGTATATTGATTACCTGGTTTGAGCCATTAGTATATTCTATGTACATCACTGTCATGTTATACACATAATTTCCATTTCACACTATAACCATGCAAGGTTGGTAGTATTATTAGTATTTTTCAAATGAAGAAAAGCTGACCATTAGAAAAGTTAGGTATCGTTACCATAACTCCACAGCTGGTAAATAGCAGAGCCAAGATTTCAGTACAGATGTATATACTAACACTTTCATAAGTATATATTTATATGTGTTATATAAATTTTATGCTGAATCATCCTCATATCTATTTTATTTTCAAGAATGGTTATTATGAAAATATAGCCTTTTTCATATAAAAAGTTGACTTGGGAGAGGAGATGACATGTCAATAAATTTTTAGAACTAAGAAAGAACATTTTATTTGTCATAAGATGTAAACACTAGGTATTTAATAACAATGTAATAAAATTATATTAAGATAGTAAGATAGGGAAATGTGCGGGGGGAGGATTGAGAAATTGTAAGTACAAGAGGCCTACTCCTCTTTGTTCATGGTAGAAAACCAATAAAAATAAAATGGAAATATTTTTTAAAAGTTAAACCTGGGTTAAAACATGGAGATAAATATCAGATGATACAGTGGACAGAATTGAAACTAGTCACTTGAGTAGCTGGGCTTGATGGATAAACTGGATAGAGCCTTATAGTACACTTGATTTTTAAAATTAAATTTGAGTATTATCCTGATGCAAAATAAAATGCAACAAATACATGTACATTGTAGATAATAGAAAATACAGATTATTATAGGAATAACAAAGATTACCTATTAATAATTTTGCCACCTAAATTTAGCTATAATATTTTAGTGTGTTTCCATCCAAAGAATATTTTTTGTTGTAAACAATATATTTATATGTTTATATACATATTAAAAAGAACTCTGCTTAAAATACTTAATGTCATAGATATTCTCTTATGTGATTAAAACCTTGTCCTAATTTTTGGTATAGTATTTAGTTGTATAGATATTATATAATTATTCATCATTCTATGATTGGGCATTTAACATTTTTAAAAATTTTTATTTATTATTTTCAGAGAGAGGGGAAAGGAGAGAGGCAGAGAGGGAGAGAGACATCAATGTATGGTTGCCTTTCACCTGCCTCCAGCTACAGACCTGGCTGGAGACCTGGTTTGCAACCTGGTTATGTGCCCTGGCTGGGAATCAAACTAGCAACCTTTGGGTTTGCAGGCCAGCGCCTTATCCACTGTGCCACCAGCCAGGGCCGGCATTTAACTTTTAACTTTTAAAATGCATTATTTTATCAAGTCATTACCATAGCATTATGAGTTACTCTCATTATAACCCTCTTTATAAAAGAAACTTTGAGAGGAGGTAGTGGGGGAGGATGATGGAAAGAAGGGGAAAGGACTAGTCAAAGAACATGTATGAATGACCCCGGACATGGACAACAGTGTGAAAATTGACTTCAGGAGTTGGTAGTGGGGTGGGGGAGAGTGGAGGATTGGGGTGGGTGAAGGAAGGTAAAGGGAAAAAAATTGGGACAACTGTAATAGAACAACAATAAAAAAATGATAAAAGAAAAGGAATCTTGAAAAGGTTACATAATCTGCTATTATAGGCTGAGTTATATTCCTCCAAATTCATTGGCAGATGTTTGAACCCCCAGTACCTCAGAATGTGACTACATATGGAGATAGGGTCTTTAACTTTAATTAAGTTAAAATGAGGTAGTTAGGGTGAGCCTCAGTTCAATGTGACTAGTGTCATTGTAGGAAAAGGAGATTAAGACATGGTTACAGAGGGAAGACCATGTGAAGACACTCAGGGAGCAGGATGTTCATCTACAAGGCCTCAAAAGAAATCTACCCTGCCAACACCTTGATCTGGGACTTCCAGTTTCCAGGGCCAGGATAAATTAGTTTCTGTTGGTTAGCCACCCAGTCTGTGGTATTTTATTTCGGCAGCCCCGGCTAACTAATGCATTTGCCTGTGGTCATGTCACCAGCGAAGGTTAAATTTGAAGGCAAAATACAGATCTTTTGAATTCAGATTTCAGATCCTAAACTCTTTTCCTAACACTCGGCTGCATTAACATACATGCACATGAACATGTACACATATATTCAGTGCTCATGAAAGTCATGGTCTTATTGTATGCGAGTTAATACTCTCATCTCCCTTTGCTTTTATTTCTATTCTTTTCTTTATCTCTTCTTATAATGTTTCCATACTTTCCTTACTTTTTTCCTTCTGTTTTTTTTTTTTTTGTCCATAGTCATGCCTGGACAGTTTTTCTCATCATAAACATCTGTTTTGAAACATGCACAAATCTGCTTTTTATATCCTGACTTGTCGGTCTGTAGCCATCTTATGTTCTATATCCTCAATTGGTTTTTCAGGGCACGTCTGGTTAAGGACATGATGCCACCCAGGGCTCTAGATTACTGAGATTGAAAAAGGAACAAGCTTCTCAGCATAATGTAACTTCTGATATGACTTGAGATTTGATATGATCAAAAGAAAGCATTGAATGCAGTTACTGGCCTGGGATGTTCTTGCTGTGTAATTATTGTAGTTTTAGCTAGTTTCTCTTTGTCATATTCTCAGGGAGTTGTCTCCCCTGTCCCCAAACCCCACCTTCTTCTGTAGGACCCTATGATCAACAAAAAATAAGTAATACTCTGTCTGGAGCATCCTTGCCTTTATTTAAGCAGGTGCTAAGTAATTATAGACATACTCAGCATTTAAAGAGTGTGTTTCTTTTTAAATCCTTAAAACACATGTTCATATTCATTTTTCAAAGGTAAAAACAAATTCCAAAGAGAAGAATGAAATCTCAAAAGTTGACTAGTTCCGGTGAATAGAAATGGGACAGGTGGTTTTACCTTCCTTAAATCAGTATTTTATTCTGAAGGGAATGGGAGTCACTCTGGCTTAGAATGCCTTTAGAAATGATGAGCGCTTTGAACTCTTCTTTCTTAAAGTACAGATGTGAGTTACATATACTTTCTGTGGCGTCACAGGCAATTGGTAGATGAGTTGACATCCGGAGATTAGCTGGGTCACACATCTAATTTTCAGGCTCATGGATTTAAAATATTTTGAGAATGACAATGAGTCTTGATAATGAGGGCTGCTAAGCACTGAGGAATTTTTTTGAGTTATTATGTTTTTTACAACCTAGAATCTCTTTTCTTGAAATAATACAAAAAATTGATAGCATCTCATATTTCTTCCATAGTTCTGCTGAAAATTAGAGAAATGGATTTAAAGGACTTTTTAAGAACCTTTGAGCCTTTATGAGTCTCAGCTTGCCATGTCTTCTGCAGACCACCAGGCAGTGGTAATCATAAACCATAGAAAGTGCTATTGCCCCATGAGAATAGTAATTAATAAGAGGCATATCCATAGTCCTTATGGGATCTGTTCGCCTTCTTTTCCTTAGATACCTTTCATGTGTTAGAATTAAGTTGAGGTATGTCTATAACATCCAGAGAATGAATCTGTAAAAGGACTAATTAAAGAGGATGTCATCTTTCTCTCATTTGTTTAGTTGTACAATTTCTAACAAAGCCTAGGAAGATGCATGGATGTGTTCTAAAGAGCTACTGTGATTGCAGGAACTGAAACCTCTTTAATCTGAAATTTGAGTTAAAACCACCACCAAATTAGAAAGGTTCCAATCCTCCTTCTTTCAAACATGCAGATGAAATGTAACCCTAGTAGGGTTTTTCTCAGAACCTGTCTAGGTGCTCAGGGAAGAGAAATAAGAGAAACCCAAAATGTACCTGGGTGTCAAAATAATGAGCCTGTTTTGATATGTTTCAACTCAGTTAAAATTTTTTACTCCATGGATGTAAAAGTAAACTTTGACTTGGAAAATATTTCTGGATTGTAAGAGGACTGATTTTTTTTCTGATAAAGCTGTATCTTACAAAAATTTAATTGTATGAAGATAGAGAATTAAAGCTTGCATTACAGTAAAATATGGGCAATTGTATGATTAAACAGTTTCCTTTTTTTCTCTAGAAGCATATGAATGACAACAGTCCCAGAATCACTTAATGCAACCTTTAATCGTTCAGACATTTATACAGTATTTCTTTCTTGTGGTTGAGTTTCTTGTTAATAGATTATTTGTTATTCTAATTTTACTTTCACATTTAAATTCTTAAGTGTTATAAGAACAATGAAATGCTTCTAAAAGTACTGTTTGTGAAACTTAAAACAAACAGCTCTCTTTTCTAACATCTTTTTAGAAGGCACAAAGACTTAATATTTTTATATTTACTCTCCTTATTGTTTTGCTTGCTGTCATATTAATTCATATGATCTCAAGTCTATACTTTGTGTGTAAAAGGTAATTCAACATCCTTGGACATTCTCTTTGTCCTCAACTTCATATTAGTGTACCTGGGGAGATACGGATATGTTTAAAGCCTTCTAGTGCTAACCAGTTGGCCAACATTAATTTTATTCATATGTTTCTAGTTTAAATATATTGAGTTTTCAATGCGTGAAAAAACGTTGGCAATACTACTCCAGGTTCTATATTTTCCTTTCTAGGTTGGTCCAATAGAATCCTCTCAAGTCATAAGTGAAGAAGAAAAGCCTCAAGTTGCCTCTCTGTTACTGAAATCTTGAGATCAAATACCACATATTAGGGTCCTATGTTCTTTGACGCCTTTATATCTTATGTCTGTTATGTCTCATCCCTCCCACAACACTTGAGCTTTTGAGGTCAGAGCTGTGCCTCATTTCTTTGTATTCCTCCATTTAGGGTTCTACTAGTTGTTCAATAAATACTTCAAATAAAACAGATGGTTCATATTTGATGGCAACTGCCATTGCCAAACAGTTTGATATTAAAGTCAGTGCTCTTGGCTCATCTTGGTACTCTGTATTTCCCCAAAGCAACCCCTAAGTCCCAGTGAGGTACTCTGTGTGGTAAGGTAGTTCATTCACTTTCAAGCAATTTGTTTTCAGTATTTTTAATTCAAGCAGAATTCTACATTGGTCTTATTTTTTTCATGTTCACAATTCTCCTCAAACTTCTGTGTCCCAAATTTCTCTATCTTCTCAAGTGTCCAAATCTTTGACTTCCAGAGGGATTCTCCATCATTCCCCGCAAAAGTTGCTGTGTGTTGTGTGCTCATGGTCTGGAGCTCCTGACTACAATGAAGCTGTGTGTATTTGTTTTAGATGCCTGGTTGCCCAGACCCACATGATTATTACACTAATTCCCAGGTGTGTACACATTGGGGGTTGGTGGGAACTTGGGGGCCAAATCAGTCTTCACGTGTGTCCAGTTAAGTCAGGGAAATCATTCCTCAACGTAGTCTAGCCAAAATTGGAAAGTCATTGGATGAGCATGAGGGGACTCTCAACAGGGAAAGAACCAGGTAAACCAGGAGTCAGTGAGTTCCAAGGCTGTTGGGCCTAGAGCCAGGGGTTCTGGGACCACTGGTCTCCTATTCTCCTCTCCTCTCCTTCCTGTGTCTCTTTTCTCCACCACCTCCTCTGGGTCAGTTTGGTTCTCTCCCACTCCACACTGACTTTCTAGGTATGGTAAAAATGTGGTTGCTCCAGGTCTATATACCTCCAGTTCTATAAATAAATGGCACCATCCTGTTTTTTTTTTTTTGTTTGTTGTTGTTGTTGTTTTAAGTTAAAATATGGAGAGAACTCTAATGGCTAACCTTGACTTACTTGTTCAAGTGTGGACCTGTCCTCAGAGTCAGAGGGATGGATTACTATGATAGGCTCTGCCTTGGTCACTTGTCCACCCTTATGGCCTGGAGGTAGGGCAGACCCCACTGAAACCAAAACATGGGAATAAAGAGCAGCTCTTCACTGAAACAGGGATGAATGTTGACTGTTACGGACTGAATTGCATCCACCCCCAGATTTATATATTGAATTCCTAACCCCTAATGTGACTATATTTGGAGATAGTCTTTTACGACAGTAATAAAGCTTAAATGAACATAAAGTAGAGCCCTAATCCAACATGACATGGTGTCCTTAGGAGAGAGAGGAACACCAGAGATGTGTGCACAAGGAGAAAAAGCCATGCAAACACAGACCCAGAAGGTGACCATGTGCAAGTCAAGCAGGGAGCCCTCAGAAAAACTAAAACCTGCTAAACCTGATCTGGGCATTCCACCATCCAAAAGTGTGAAGGAGTAAATTTCTGTTGCTTGATTTATTTGATTAGTCTGTGTTATGTTGTTATGGCAGCCCTACCAAACTAGAACACTGTCCTAGGTGTCACTAGGTGGTACCTGTGATACCCAGCTCCATCCTCTTGTCTTTACAAATTCTGAAACTATCTCACAAACTCAGAGACTGTGTTTATAAAAAGAAGGTTTGGGTTCAGGAAGTTAGTAAGCTAGATTTATAGAGATATGCTCACAGATTGGAGAGGAATAGTCATCTGACCTAAGGCCAGGACATACATTTCCCAAGCTGTCAGGGAATCCAGTGTATGTGCATGTGTGTGTGTGTGCACGCATGTGTGTATTAAGAGGGGGGCGGGCAAAGGTTATTAGATAAGCCATTCAGATTGTCTCCTCCAGGGTGTGTATCAGGAAATGCTAGTTCATTCCTAGCAAAAAGAGAGCAAGAAGACTCTTCTGAAGAGGCTACATCTCCAGGAGACACAGAAATGGAGAACAGCATATTCCTAATGTGGCCTCAGAGTCTGACAGCTTTCCATTGGGGTGACCAACTTGTCCCAGGATTCCTGAGACTTTTCTAGTTTTGTTTCTGAAAGTCTCATGTCCTGGTTGCTTTTCTAGTTTCTAATGGTGGCTGAGATAGTCCTGTTCTTTTAATGCTAAGATTAATCTAATTATGTCTATATCTGTTATTATATTTTTCTGACTGTATTATCCTGGGGGATTAATTACATTGTAAATTGCTTTCATTTTTAACAAAATGGTGCTCTCTGTGAGTGAACTCCTGATTTAGCTCTGGAGAAGAGAAAAGAGGAGAGAGAGAGAGAGGGAGAGACAGAGAGAGAGACTGCGAATTTGAATGTGTGGCCTTGTGTAGTGTGTGTGTGTGGGGGGGGGTGAGGTTTTTGCAGTGGGGTGCGGTCAGTGAGGGAGCAGAAACTGGTGATATAGAGGGAGGTGTGATTAGAAAGAATAAATTTGAAATGAAATTCGAGGCCAAAATGTGGTCTGAATACCCCGCCCCAACCCTTGTGGGCGCCCGGGTGTGAATGCTGAGATTGGCTTTCTGCAGTAGAGCCACGCTGGTTCCTGCAGATGCCCCTGGGCCTCTCCTTCCCCTGGAAGCATGATTGCCAACGATTCAAAAGGAAATTCAGGTCGAATGAAATCATCTTCTACATATGTCCAAGTATCTCTTAGTAAGTTTCTTCTATCATCTTGTTTCTGTTCTGCTAAACTTTTCATCTTTAAAAGATGTCTATTTTTGTACCACTTATTTTAAAACATGGTATTTTACTTCTTAACGTTCTTCAGTCTAGCATCTACCTTCATGATGTTTTTCAAGTCATCTTGCAAATCTCTACACTGACCTCCTCTTTGCTAATATTTATTGTGCCTTATCCAACTGATATTTCTTATTCTTTCGAAGACTTATTCTTTCCACATTTTTGAAACTCACTCCTCTTTTGGTTTCCAGGATACCTCATTTCTTGTGGTTCTCTCTTTGTATATCTTGGTTGACTCCTTTTTCCTCTGATTTTTTTTGGAAATGTTGGCATTGACAAAGTGTCCTCTTCATCTTTTTCTTTGGACATTCTCTAGATTCTGCTGGGATGAACTCACCTTTGCTCCTACATCATTATCATTTCCAAGTACTTACCTTGCTTGCTCCTGCTCTCCTGACCCATCCCATCAACAATTATTGAGCAACTCCATCTTCATAGTCTCTAACCCCCTGAAATGCAGTATCAGACAAATCAAGTTACTTTTCTCTGTCTCTGCCTCTTCTTTACTCTCTATCTGGTTCTCAATGATAACACTGTCCAACAACCAGTTGGGATAGAGTTGCTCTTGTTTCCCAATATCTATTCTCCTCTCTTTCCATAGTAATACCATTCCATACTTGTAGCTGGACTAATGGCTACTCAGATTAAAGGCTACTTTCCCAATCTCTCTGTGGCTCAGATTTAACCAAAGGAATGCTAATGGTTGTGTTATGTGGCAACTTTTGAAAGCTTTTTAAAATATTGCTAGGATCTTTCCTCTGCCCTTATTTTCTTTGTTCCTTCCCCCATCCTGCTGCCTGGAATGTGAATATGATGAGTGACCACATTGGACCGCAAGACTCAGGCCACACCTTAGGAATACTGACAGAGGCAGGAAGGAGCCCAGGTCTCTGGGGGCCTCAAGGAGTAGAGCTCTACTAACCCTGTGTTGCCAACTTCTGGACTTACACACAAGTGATGATAAGCTTTCAGATTGTGTAGCTTTTTCTATATTTTCTTTTTGTCACTCACAGCCAAACCTAACCCTAACTGGTATAGTAGCCAAACCAAAATCCTAGAGTAATGTTAGACAATTCCTTCTCTTCCAAGAGCCACAATCAATCAATCATCATGTTCTATTGAGTCTTACCACTCTGGTGTCTTTCTCTACTCTTTTAAGCCTTTATTTTTCCAATCTTAACCTTCAGTTTCATTCTTTCCCAATATATGCTCCACACTGCCTCCAGAATGATCTTTCTAAAGTGAATTAAATCACTGCTTAATCTCCTGCAATTATTCTCTACTTTCTACAAATCTTAGTATGGAAATCCCTTCATGACCTGTATCTCTTAATTTATCTCCTGCCAGTCTACCATATTTATGACTTCCAAGCTCTTTATAGTTCTGGACCATACCATCCTAAATCATATTTCTGTGCCTCTGCATGTCCTAGTCCTATAATTTGGTATGTTCACTCCTTTTTGTCCCTCAGCATTCATGTAGAACCTTCACACAAAACTCCTAAATCCCAAAGAAAGAGGGGGACTGATAATGTTTCCCTTTGTGGCAGGAATTTTATGTGTCCATCTGTGTTGTAATTTTTATTCTGTTCTAGAATTACTTGCTTATATATGTCTCTCTCTTTCAGACTGTGCTTCTTGGTGATAAGAGCTGTGTCTTTTCTCTTTTTATTGTTAACCTCTAGCCCAGTGTCTGGCACATGGAGAGTGTACAGTGACTTAACGGTCTCTCTGCTTCCACCTTTATACCCTGTCTGTATTAGTTTCTGATCACTGCTATAAGAACTTAGCACAAGTTTAGTGACATCAAAAAGCAAGCAAGCAAACAAACAAACAAATTGATCTTATAGTTCTGGATGTGGGAAGTCTAAAATGTGTTGGCAGTTGTATTCCTCCCAGATGTGCCAGGGTGAGTTTATTCTCTTGCCTTTTCCAGCTTCTAGAGGCTGCCTATATTCCTTGGCCCATGACTGCCTTCTGTCTTCAAAGCCAGCCATGATGGGCAGGCCTTTCACATTGCATCACCCAACCTCTGACTTTCCTGTCTCCTCTTTCTTTTACAACAACCCTTGTGGTTACATTGTGCTCACCTGGATAATTGAGGATAATCTTTCCATCTCTCCCCATTTGATCAGCAAGCTTAATTCCATCTGCAACCTGAATTCCCTTTTGCCATGTGATACCACATATTCAGAGGTTCCAAGGTTTTGGAGATGGACATTATTTTGCCTACCACGTCATGGCAGGTATACTCTTACCACTGTACCTTAGAACAAGCCATTAAAAACATACGTTACATAACATCACAGCTCTGCTCGATGCCAATAACTTCTGATTTCAATTGGGTAAAAGTCCTTGTAATAATGTGTCCTGTGTCTTTCTCCTTGTTTCCTTGCCAGAAAATCCTAAACATGCCAAGGGCAATCTTGTCTCAGTCTTTTCCTCAGATATCCACATGGCTCACTTATCCACATGGAAATTAGATCACATGTCGACTTACCAGGGTAATTCTTGATAAGTTTATATAAAATAGGAACTCTCATTCCTCTGACAATTCTTATCATCTTATTCTATTTTCTGTTTCCTGTAGCTCTCACCTTTATAGGACCTACTGAATATTTACAGTTGTTGTTTTAAATTTTGCCTTATCCATGTCAGCTAGGATGAGAGTAGGATTTTTTTGTTGTTCACTATTGCATCTCCAATTCATTGAAGAGTGCCTGGCACTTAGACAATTTCCAGTAAATATTCAGTGAGTGAAACAAATGGATGTATGTATGCATGAAGCACTGTGAAGGAAAATGAAAGACCAGTATTAAGTCGAGTGCCTAGATTTAGCTCAGATCTATTTTTTAATAAAAGGAATTCTCTCAGCTTTATCTAAATGAAAAGGCCCATATTAGCCTCTAAGAAGAATTTATAAGTCAATATGACTTATTTTTCAAAGATGTAAAAAATATTTCAAGGGAGGGGAGATTGCCTAAGATCATGCAGGGCCCGTGGTCCATGCTGCATGGGCTGGACCCCCTGGAGTCCTAAGATATCAGAGTCAAGACCAAGAGAGGAGCACATCCTAAGGCAGACATATTTTAAAATAAAAAAAGAAACCCTCATTTAAAAAAGTAAAAACACTCCCTGACTAGCTTTCATTCACATTGTTTTCTTTCCTTTTCCCCAGAAGTGTGGAAAACAGCTACCTCCCCCATTTCATCAAGCATCTGTCGTGGATAGAAATCCTATGAGATGCATCTGATAAAGATGTGGACCTGATAAAGACTGTCCAATCCCTATTATGGAGTAGGAGGTTTGATTTGTATATTTTACATCAGCCCCTTTGAGGGTACTTTGCAATATAAACTGTATAGGCTCATACCTAGTCTAGAATATAATGCATATTTTTATTTAAAATAACCATATTTTGAAAGCTTTTAAAAAGGCTTTAAACATAATTTCTTGACTAGCATAATAAACTGCGTATTTGAATCCTCTCAATTAGAGACAAATAATTCAATACAGTTTTAGTGCCTTTATTTTCACCCGAACACTTCACTTTTCTTTAAACTCAGGCTTCAGGTCAGAAAATTATGTGATTTATTCTCTCTTCCTCTCTGTATGTGTATGTGTGTAGAGTATGTATGTATGTATCTATCATGGGGTTGAGCCCTTATGAATGGGATTATTGCCCTCGTAAGAAGAGACATGAGATCTTCCTCTTTCCTCTTCATAATGTGAGATTACAATGGTAAATACAGGATGCTGTAAAATAGGAACATTCAGGAAACATAGATAGAACTTTATGAAATTAAAAGCATGTTAGCAGTTGAAAAGATCAATTGAAGGGCTGGAAGATAACATAAAGTTCCCAAGAAAGTAGAGCAAAAAAAAGCAAAGAGATAAAACATAAGAGGAAAGACTGTAGAATTAAGAGGACCAGTCTAGGCAGTCTAACATCTGAAAAGCAAAATATCTAGACACAAGAACAGAGAAAAATGAAGGGAAGAAATTACCAATAAATAATTTAAGATATTTTCTAGTCCTGAAAGACATTAGTCTCTTAATTAAAAGGTATTTGAGAAGGATCTCTTCCCAGAACAATGAATGAAAACAATGTATTCCAAGGCCCATCAAAATGGAACTTAGAAATATTAAGGATAAACAGAAGATTCTACAAACTGAGAGAGAAAGGGAGACTCTCTAATATGACACATACAGTTTCCAAGGAATCTTCAGAACTTCCAATTTCCCCCCTTGATAGGATTCCTATAGCCATTAGGGCAAGGGTTAAGGCTTAGGTGATTTTCAATATGCATGGCCACAGATTTTATCCTCTAAAATCACATGTAATTTTTCATTGTCTGTGAACTTTATGCATGATGAAGACAGTACAGAAATTGCTATACATTAAAACTTACTGATTTCTTTAAGTTAAACACAAGCTCTGTATCCTTTGTCACATCTAAACTCTTCTCCTCTGTGTTCACGAATTTCTCTTGTCTTAGAACTCTCACAGGGGCCATTGTCTATAAATTGAGCTTTTTCTGAATTATATTATTTAAATTTTTTTTAAATTAAATTTTTTTTTTCTTTAAACTTCAATTGTGAGCTCCGTAAGGGCAGCAAATACTTTCACTTCTAATTTGTATTTTAGTTCTCACCATAATTGCATTGAATAAGTAATATTGGCTTTTATCTTTTCAGTTCTTATTCTAAGCTAAGTTAAACACTCCATAGCTGTCTCATTGCAATTCTGCAACAGCTCAGTAAGGATGGGAACGTTCTTATCCCCACTTTGTAGCTGAGAACACCGAGGCTTAGAGGGTCAGTAAGAAGGTCCCTCAGCTAGTGAATGACAGAGCTAGGAATTCAGGCTGTGCCCTGAGCTTGGAGCTTGAGATCCCAAGCACTACACTATTGAGCTCAACATTCATTTCTTTTTTGTTTCAGAAAAAAATAGTTTTCTTTCAGCTTTAGGAAGGTAAACTGGGGAATTTAGCACAAAAGGCAATGCATGCTATTATTCTGTCCATTTCCACCTTTTCTTGTCTCTCTGCTCAGTATTATGATAGTCCCTTTTCATGAACTGAAGGGACACGGCTGGGACAAGGACAGAAATGAAGGGATGCTGAAGATCTTGTGGAGAGTTTGGGGGTCTATGGCAACAATCTATATGCTAATCACCTAACAATCCTCAAATCATTTAATGGTAATACTTGCAGCGTCCTGGGGCTGGTACTTTCCATTTCTATTCCTGGAGGGTGGGGGACACAAAAGGGAAGCAGGGGGCCTGGCTCTGGCAGAATCCCAACTCCATTCTGTCTCCACGCCCACACACTTATCTTAGGCCCCTCGCTTGTCATTTCTTCTGATGAAAGGGATCAAGTCTCACAGCGGTGGGCAATTCTCACCACCCCGCTGTCTCAAAGGAGAAGAAAGAATGACACTTGTTGGAGAAGGGAAGCAATGCAGACAGGAATAAAGAGAAGGGGCTGAAGGCTGATAAATGGGCAAAAATAGGGAGTTGAAAGACTGCCTTGCTAGAAAGTGGCCAGAAATCCTGTGAGAGAGGGGATGGGTCCATGTAGAGGTGGGAAGGGTGGGGATCTGTTGAGAAAGGAGAGAAAAAACTTAACATAGACATTTTAATACAGGGCCCATACCAGGGCCCTCCCTAAATTATTTTTCCTGTATTGTCTTTTTTTTCTAAAGATTTTATTTATTATTTTTAGAGAGGAGAAGGGAGAGAGGCAGAGAGGAGGAGAGACCAATGTATGGTTGCTTTTCACCTGCCTCCAGCTACGGACCTGGTTGGAGACCTGGCTTGCAACCTCATTATGTGCTCTGGCTGGGGAATCGAACCTGCGACTTTTGGGTTTGCAGGCCGGCACCTTATCCACTGCACCACCAGCCAGGGCATGTATTGTCTTTTAAAATGACCCATAATGCAGCATATGCGAACATAAATGCAACGGATTGTTCTCCCTTTGAATGGGAATTGCAGAAATAGAGTTTGTAAAGATCTATGGGTTCATAGGGCACAAACCATATACAAACAGTACATCTGTGAGTAAAGTTGATGTTTTATTAATCCTGACTATTTATAGTAATAATCTCATTTGACTATGCTAAAGAAAAAAAATATTGTCTAACATTTCCATTGAAATCATGTCATGAAAACAAAAGTATGAGTCAAAAAAGGCAAGAAAAAGGTAGCATAGGCAATTAACAAATAAGGATATATGTTTCTTTTCTTGATTTTCTGTTTTTGATATTTGCCACTTTGTAAAATTAGAGATTTGTTGTCAATAAATGTTCATATTTGTATCTAATCTTGAGTGCATTCTGTTTCTTAAAGAGGGCTTCCAAAATTATTTAACCTGCTGCCCCACAAAACTGTATTTGCTCCTAATTTAGTTTAAAAAAATAAAAGAAAGAACAGCAATCTTTGTGCATTGAATTCACATGTCAAAAAGACACTCATGGTCATCTCAATATAAATAAAGTTTAATTTTTTTTTTCTTATGTTTGCCTAACAGTACCAAATGCAGTTTCCCTCAATGAAATGTCATCTCCTTTGTAGGTGACACTGTGGTGTGGGGAAAGAGACGGGTCTAGAGAGACAGGGAAACATTTGCACCTTAGTTTGGCCTCCTACCAGAGGTGGGACTGGGGCTGGTGTTTCCTGGGCTTTGGTTCTCTCATCAGTGCTGGAACGATGCACAGTAACCACACCAGTGGGACCAGCCTTCTGTGTCAGAGGTTATGTGTCCAGGCCCCTTTCTCCAGACACAAGTGCTTTAATTAATGAATTTTCAATTTTGTCAAGTGTTTCCCCAGCATCTATTGAGATGCTCAGACAATTTTCTCCTCCATTCGGCTGATTTTAATTTTTTAATTATTATTTTAAAAAGATTTTATTTATTATTTTCAGAAAGAAGGGCAGGGAGGGAGGAAGAAAGGGAGAGAAATGTCAATGTATGGTTGCCTTTCACCTGCCTTCAACTAAGGAATTGCCTGGAGACCTGGCTTGCAACCTGGTTATGTGCTCTGACTGGGAATCGAACCAGAGACATTTGGGTTTGCAGGCTGACACCCATCCACTGAGCTACCAGCCAGGGTGATTTTTTATAATGTTGAGCAAATCTTGTGTTATTACTAGGATAATGTCCTTGTTTGTGGGGTGTTGTCATTCTTATATATTGCTGAATCCAACTTGCTAGTGTTTTGTTAAGTTTTTTTCTGTGTGTTTTTATAACCTTGAAAGATACTAGTCTAAGAAATCTTTTCTGTGCGATGTGTTTGGTTTTTATATTGGCAGGGGTGCCCCGGGGGTGTGGGGCCCAATGCAGATATTTTCTGTCAGGCCTTCCTTTGTTTATAAAAAAATTTGATGAAGAATGTCTGACAAAACCCATGGGCCTATGTGAGATATAGTGAAGAGTTAGAAGAATGGGTAGAAAAGAGGTAAACATGTATTTCCTTATTGTCTAAGCAGTGCAAATGCACAAATGTAGATCTTACCCAGATTGCCCCAAAACTGTGAAGGGTATTTTGTTTTCTGGTCATGTTAATATGTTTTCTGGTTATTGTTTGGAATTTTATAACCTAAATGTAGAACTCTGTAGACTATTATAGTCCATGTTTTTTGTTTTTGTTTTTTTTTTTAGAAAGTGATCTCTTTCAATGTTGACCACACTGCTACCTTCCACAGGCCCTTGCAGAGAGAAGACACAAGGGGCCTGTGGGTAGAGCAAACTGGCACTCTCATTGGTGCAAGGAAGGCCTCCCCTTCATCGGGACTTAGAACCATCCTTGGAGAGCAAGGCGGCACCAATCTAAAGCCAGGGAGAACATCAGCCAGAAAGGCCATGGGCAACTATCTCAATAGTCCCTGGATGAGACAGTACTTCTGGAGGATGCCTGACATGTCCTAGGGGACCTTGCAGAAGGCTTTGGGGGATCAGCCTGGATGTCAGAAATGTGGAGTGCATGGGGTAAAGCATTCTTGCCACTGTAGGTAAGACTCCCAATGCCTTCAGGTCATCCTGGGCAGTGTTGAAGTCAGAAGATAGATGGGTGAGTTGGGCATGTTTCCAAATGTGTGGCTCAAACCCTAGGGCAGGCAGTGAACCCTCTGGAAGTAGCTCAGATAGCAATACTTGCTTCTTGCTCTGTATCTGACATCAGTAAGAGTTGCTCAAAATCAGCACGTCAGCACTATTCCAAAAGCCCATTCTTTCATGATCCCAGAAAGATAATATTGTGTGAGCCAGAGGGAGTGATCTGCCTGCCAGGCTTCCTTCCTGGAACTGGACTCTTACCCTGGAGTTCTGGGATGGACTTAGAGGTATGAGTCCCAAGGTATGGTTGATCCCATGGAAAGGTTAGGGAGTCAGGGAAGCGACAAAGTGGGACTAGGACCAATGAGCGTCCCAGGAGAAGCCTAAGGCACCTCACCCAGATGGCATAGCTAGCCTCAACTGATCCCAGGCACCAGAGGGGGACTTAAGGAATTTTGATGAAAGTGCTCCAAAGAATGGGGGCTCCCTGAGACTTATCCCAGAAGGCCCTGGTTGCTTGGGCCTAAGGGCAGTATTAAATATCAGGATGATTTTGGCCTCATAAATGATCTGGAAGGTGTACCTCCCTCCTCTATGGAATGTAAGTGTTTGTGCAAGATTGGTATTATTTCCTCCTTTCTTCATTTTATAGAATTTACCAGCAAAAGCACCTAGGCCTAAAGTTATCTTAGTGGGAATTGAATTATGTATTTAAATTTATTCAGTTAATATAGGGTATTCCAGTTTTCTATTTCTTCTTGAGTACATTTTGGTAATTTTTGCTTTTCAAGGATTTTGTCTTTTATTACCCCTTTAATGTCTGTAGCATTTCTAATGTAGCATAGGCTTTCTCCTCTTTTATTTCTGGTAACAGTAAATATTTCTGTTTACTGAAACTAAAGAATATTTCATTTCTTTCTTAATTAGTCTCGGTAGAAGTTTGCCAATTTTGTCATTATTTTCAAAGAACCAGCTTTTGGTTTCACTGGGTTTTCTCCATTAGTGTTTGTTTATTTAATTTATTTATTCTTATTGAATTTATTGGGGTGACATGGGTTTCAAGACTCCAATTCTCTAATATATAATCTGCATGATGTGTGTGTTCACCACCCCAAGTAAAGATTTTTTCATCACCTTTTATCCTCCATACCCTCCTCTACTTGTTCATTTTCTATTTTATTCATTTCTGCTCGTATTCTTATTATTTCTGTTCATCATTACTTCAGGTTTGTTTCTATTTCTTTTGCTAACTTTTTAGGTTAGAAGATTATATTCATTCCAGATCTTCTTTTCTAAATAAGTACCTATCACTATATATTTCCATTTAAGAACTATTTTAGTAGCAGCACCAAATTTAGATATGCTGAATTTTCAATTTTACTTAGTTCATTTTAATTTCTTTGTAGCTCAAGAATATAGTACTTGGTATGACTTAAGTATTTTTATTTTTATTTTTATTTTATTTTATTTTATTCAATGTATGGTTGCGTTTCACCTGCCTCCAGCCACAGACCTGACTGGAGACCTGGTTTGCAATCTGGTTATGTGCCCTGGCTGGGGAATCGAACCTGCAACGTTTGGGTTCATAGGCCGGCGCCTTATCCACTGTGCTACCAGCCAGGGCTTTAAGTATTTTTATAAAAATACTTGAGACTTGTTTTATGACTTAGTATGTAGTTTACCTTGATATATGTCCATATGCAGTTGAATGTGGAGTGGTCTGTACGGGTCAACTAGGTTAAGATGTTGATAGTGTTTTTCATTTTCTTCCTATCTTGTGTAGTTGTTCTATCAATTATGAAGAGGAATGTTAAAATATTCAATTATAATTATAGACTTGTCCATTTCTTTTTCAAAATTGCATTCTCTCAAAGCATACAATTTGATGAGTTTTGACAATTGGATACACATGTGAAATCACCACCAGAATCAAGATGCAGAACACTTTAAGAATTGAGTATTTGGGGAAAGAACATCAAATGGAGTAAAAACAGTCTATTCAAGAAATGGTGTTGGGAGAACTGGACAACAACATGCAAAAAGTAAAACTAGACCACCAACTTACACCATACACCAAAATAAACTCAAGATGGATAAAGAATTTAAACATAAGCAGTGCCACCATAAAGTTCCTAGAGAAAAATATAGGCAGTAAACTTTTGGATATCCTATGCAGAAATATGTTTACTGATACTTCACCAAGGGCAAAGGAAATAAAAGAATGAATCAACAAATGGGACTATATCAAATTAAAAAGTTTCTGTTCAGCTCAAGAAAATATCAGCAAAATTCAAAGGGAACCAACTGTATGGGAAAACATAATTGCCAATGATACCTCAGACAAGGGTCTGATCTCCAAAATATATAAAGAACTAATGCGACTCAACACCAGGGAGACAGACAGCCCAATTAAAAACTGGGCAAAGGACCTGAACAGACAATTCACTGAGGAAGATATACAAAGGGCCCAGAGGCATATGAAGGAATGCTCAACATCACTACTCATCAGAGAGATGCAAATTAAAACCACAATAAGATACCACCTCACACCTGTCAGAATGGCAATCATCAACAAATCAACAAACAACAAGTGTTGGTGAGGATGCGGGGCAAAGGGAACCCTCATACACTGTTGGTGGGAATGCAGGCTGGTGCAGCCACTGTGGAAAACAGTATGGGGTTTCCTTAAAAAACTAAAAATGGAACTGCCTTTTGACCCAGTGATTCCACTACTTGGACTATACCCAAAGAATCCTGAAACACCAATTCGTAAGAATCTATGTACCCCTATGTTCATAGCAGCACTACTTACAATAGCCAAGTGCTGGAAACAGCCTAAGTGCCCATCAGTGGATGATTGGATCAAAAGACTTTGGTAA
>PVIW01000246.1:508306-545033 GCA_004026585.1 Noctilio leporinus
GAAAGAAAGAAGGAACTCCTACCCTTTGCAACAACATGGATGGAACTGGAGAGTATTATGCTTAGTGAAATAAGCCAGTCAGTGAAGGACAAATATCATATGATCTCACCCATTACGGGACAATAATGAACAAAACTAACAACAAGCAAAACAGAACCAAGTATATGAATACAAGGAATAGGCCTTCAGTGGTCAGGGGGAAAGAGTTTGGGGGGAGGGGAGAGGCAGAGGCAAGAAAGGGGAGCAGCTTAGACAAGAACCTAGTATACAGGAACCATGGACATGGACAACAGGTGGGATTGACTTTGGGGGGAATGGGTGGGTGGGGAGGAGGACAGAGGGGAGCAAAAAGGGGATGGATGTAATACAACAACAATAAAATAAAATAAAAAGAATTGAGTATTTTTAGTATCCCATGTTATCTTTATTATCAGTTTATTAGCTATACCTTACTTTTTCATTACTTGCATTGGGTTTAAATATTACTGCTTTAATTTTTGTCATTTCATCTTCCAAAATATTATACCAACTTACAAATTGTGGAAGAAGCTTACAAAATTTTCTCCTCTCATTTTTTTGTGCTATAAAAGTTTTTATATATTTTTACCCCCTACATGTATTTTATCCACATGTTGTTTACATTGTTTTATTTTTGCTTTAGATATTCATTATCTTTAAATAAATTATAATAAGAGAAAGTTAACTTTTATATTTACCCAGAAATATAAATATATAAAAAATATATAAAATAACAATTGCTATTTTAAATGTTCTTCATTCTGTGTGGAAATCCAAGCTGTACCATTTTTCTCTGCCTATTGTGCAGGTATGCTGATGAAGTTTTCTCAATTTGTGATTATGTGAAAAAAAATCTCATTTTTGCCTCAATTGTTGAAATATACTTCTCTGGGTTTATTACCTTAGGTTGACAGGTATGTTATTTCAGCACTATAAAGACATCATTCCATGGTCTTTGGGCTTGCATAATTTCTGAGAAGAAATCTATGATTCTTATCTTTGTTCCTCTCTATAAAATATGACTTTTATTATGTTAAGATTGTCCTTTTATCACTTCTTTTCAGTATTATTAATATTATTATTTCTGTTGTTGTGATTTCCTTTGCTTTCATCCGGATGAGGTTTATTAAGTTTTGTGGATTTATAGTTTTCAGCAAATTTAGAATATGCTTTGCTGTTATTTATTCAAATAGTATTTCTTGTCTTCCCCTTTTCTCTCCTTCTTAATGAACTTTAATTACATGTATGCCATTTCATCGGTCAGTGAAGCTGTGTTTATTTCTTTAGCCATTTTATTCTCTGTGCCCCAATTTGGTTAGTTCCTTTTCTTTTCTTTTTTCTTTTTTATAGATTTTATTATTATTTTTAGAAAGAGGGGAAGGGAGAGAGGCAGAGAGGGAGAGAAACATCAATGTATGGTTGCCTTTTACCTGCCTCCAGCTACAGAGCTGGCTGGAGACCTGGCTTGCAACCTGGTTATGTGCCCTGGCTGGGAATCGAACCAGCGACCTTTGGGTTGGCAGGCTGGTGCCTCATCCACTGTGCTACCAGTCAGGGCGGA
The DNA here is from genome assembly GCA_004026585.1 of Noctilio leporinus. Classification (NCBI taxonomy): domain Eukaryota; kingdom Metazoa; phylum Chordata; class Mammalia; order Chiroptera; family Noctilionidae; genus Noctilio; species Noctilio leporinus. Next base: position 509,886 of record PVIW01000246.1, read on the forward strand.
GCTCCTTCTCTTGCTGCCTACCTCACGTCTAGCACTCTCCCCTGCAGATCCTGGTTATCCTGGTCCTCCTGAAACCACGTTGTCCTTTGCTCAGTGGCACCAGTAGGCTTAGTTTGGGGTTTCCTGCCCAACACGGTGATGTGGAAATGCCACTGGGCGCAAAGCCAGACTGATCATAGGGCACATTTAGTTGATTTCCTTTTCTTAGGGGTCACAGTCGTAAGCAGCTCTGTTGACTAACGTCTGAAAGTTACCCATCTTTTCTAGCTGTTTACAGTTAGGCATGGGTATACTTCCAGACCTTTTCATTTCTTCATGGCAGAAAGGAGAAATTCCCCAGACACGATATATCTTCTTTCAACTTTGCCTTAATATGCTACTGCAGTGCAGGGTAAGCGCTGCCTGACTAGGAGGCTGACTCACAAATACAAACTCTGTTCTTGGACCTCCTCCCTCCCTCCCTCTGCCCTTCGCTCTCAGAAACCTCCATCCCAGAGTCAAAGCTGGACTCTCGAAAGCAGTTTAGTGACCTGCCAAAGTATAACTTCGTTAGTGTAAAGATTGTACTCTCAAATTGAGCTGGCTTAAACTAAGGGAAAAAAAGCTCACTTCAAACTTGCCCCTAAGATGATTTATAACAATGTTATCAATTGAGGATCTGTCTTGGAAAAGTTATCTTGTAATATCAAAATCCCAGAATTAATGATAATTGTAATACAAAATGAATAAGATAGCAGAGCGGTGGTAAAGTGGTGGTGAGGGACATTTGTACCACCTTGAAACTACCAGCCAGAGCCCAGGGTTCAAGATAAAACTTGCCAAGTGTCTCACTTTTTAAGTTCCGTGAAATGTCTTCTTGGTGCCAGTCCCACACTGTGATATTTACTAAAAAAAAAAAAAAGGCATCCAGCACAGCCAGTTTATCAAACCCCACTCCTTTAGTCTTTACTGAATAAAGGACGCAGCAGGGGCCAGGATATGAGACCTCTGAAGGAGGTTTCATGAAGTGAATATTAACAATAGGTTGTCCTCTCCTTCCCTTGGTGGAGAGCCTCGGGGCAGGCAGCAGGGAAGAAGCGTCTCTCTGTTCCAACCCCTTCTGTTGAAATCTGTGTTTCCCAAGTTCCCCTCACCCGGCAGTGAGGATTATGGGAGTGGGGTGGGGTGGGGTTGTGTGCCACTGAGCAGAGCCAGCGATTGGTGCTGCTATTGATGCAGCTGTGAGAGAGAATGCCCAGGGCAGCCTATGTTTCCACTCTTGGCTTGGGAAGGATTGATGGGTGCCTGCCATGGAAGGTAGCTGGGGCTTGCCAGAAGCAGAGACTTTGGGATGTATTGCTTGTTGCCTTGGTAACAGGGGAGAAAAGGCCAGGGGAACTGTGCGAGGGTGGGGCCTTGGGGAGCTCCCTAAAGAGCGAACAATTTCATCCTCACTCAGAACTCAGGGCCAACCCTTGACTCCAGCCCCTCTGTGTTGGACTTAGAGGAAGAGAGAGGACTTGCCCTCTGCCATTTGCTGTGTAAGCATAGGTCATTCCCCCTTCTCCCCAGGCACCAGGAAGAGAAGAGAGAGAAGGGAGAGGGAGTTTTGACAGTTTGGATTTCAAAAAGCACAGGAGTAAATATTAAACCTGAGTGGGATAAAGACATAATATGGCTGGCCTGGTCAGGATGCAGGATTTAGAGCCCATCATACTTAGTGCTGCTAGAAATGAATGACTTTCATTCTTGCACACATCTAGGCTGAGACTGTTCAATTGAACTTATTACTATGCTAGTGCATATATGTAAAACCAGACATAAAAGTTTTAAAAAGCGTTTGTGTTTGCTTTTACACACTTGCAAACTTCTCTTAAGAGACATCGCATGGCTTGTGTTGACTGAGGCTTTAAAAATATATTTGAAATAAAACTTGGATAAAAGATGCCTATCTCTCTTGCTGGCAAATCTCTCTATGATAAGCAAAGGTTTTTTGTCATTATTCTAAAATCCTTTGAACTGTAATTGAAACTGGGGTCATCTGCCTCAAATGTTTTTATTGCTTAGTTGATGAGTAGGCATGAAAGCATCCAAATGTTTTGAATGTTTCCATGGGGACTTCTTCAGTGATCACCAGCACTTCCATTTCAGTAACATCGGATGAGTTTTGAATAACTTGGATCAGCTGTCAGCACTGGATAATTGTTTGACTTAATGAGGGACAACAATTATTAGAAAACCACAAATACGAATTTTAGATATTAACATGTGGTGGTTACTCTCTAGCATGGCACAAGAATAGCCTACGTAAATATGTAAAATGCTTATTTTAACATATGTTTTATGAGACCAGTCCCAAAAGTATCTGTTATAAAAACTTTTAATTATATTGATATTGGCTTGATACTTTCAGGACAGGCCTCATAGTTTTCTATATTACCACAAACTTAGTGGCTTAAAAGTCAAATTTACTTCCTAACAGCTTTAGAGGTGAGAAGTCCTTAATCAAGGTATCAAGAGGGTAGAATTACTTTTGAGGTTCCAGGTGAGAATCCATTTCCTGGTCTTTTTTGTTTCCAGAGTCTACCCAAATTCTTTGGCTAGTGGACCCTTCCTTGTATCACTCCAATCTCTGCTACCACTGTCACATTTGTTTTCTTCCATTGCGACCTTCCTGCCTCCCTCTTCGAAGGAGAAACACTTATAATTACATTGAGTGACCTGGAAAATCTAGTGTAAGCCCCACATCTTAAAATCCTTAACTTAATCACACCCAAAACCCCTTTGGCTATGAAAGGTAATATTCAAAGGCTCTGGTGATTAAAACATGGACATCTTTGGGGAGGGGCACTACTACCACACCATTAACTAAAGAAAGACAGAAAATAGTATGATTTCCTGCATCCCTGAAATGGTAAACCCAAAAGTTCATTTCTGATCATGACTTTCTTTTGCCCTCATTTCCTTGATACATCTATTTTGGAGACTTACTCAGACTGCCAATTTCTGGATCGTTTTGTTTGCGCCAATGTTGATCCTCTTTCTTTTACCCTCAGTTCCAAAGCCCATCTTCATCCTTCCAGCTGCCCTGGATGCTCACTGGTGGTGCCTTCTCTTCTAAACCAAACTTCCAACTTCTTTCCTATGCCTGTTGAGGTCTCCTGGAGAAAATCTCTAAATGGCCCTTGTTATCACCAAGATAAGTTTCTGATCTTCAACTTCTCTGGGCCATCAGTGCCACCCAGAAAGCCTCTGTGTTTTCAGTCTGTGCTGTCCTCAGGGTGTATTACAAACTCCAACCATCACCTGTTCTTTCACTCCTTTCTGGAGTGGAGTTTGTGGAGTAATTTTCAGTCACCAAAAAGAAGTCCATGAATTTTCTTCTTTGCCTTGAAAATTCACTTTCAAGGACACTTCTTTCTCCTTTTTTCCTGTGACTGGGGGAGGTGTTCCCATCTAAAGCTAACCCAGAACTTTTACCAGTGAAGATTTTTCACATTAGATTCATATTATCCTCATAGCTTTTTTTCTGTATGTGTAAGTCCTATTTTTGAAGTAGTATTCTGTAGTTATCTCTTCTTTCTCATAATCTGCTAAAGTCAGAAGCTCCTCAATTATCTGGAATATATACTCTGTTTCTATAATTTTATTGAAACAGCCCTTGTCCTACCTACAGAAAAATCTGAAGTCCAGTTCATCATCAAACCCCATCTCAGCCTAGTTCTCCAAATTTCTTAAGTAAGGAAATGGTGCTAATACTGTCTTGAACACATCTTAGGTTGTTTTGTTTCAATTGCCCCATGCTATGTCAGTTATTAGACCTATAGAATCAAGTTCCTAATGTGCGCTCATGCACACACATGTTATATTACTCAGTTTCCTCATTTTAGCTTATATAATATTCAATTTCTTAATATATCTATTATACATAGATACAACATGCTTTTTCTAATACTTTATTATATGACCAGTTATTCATCTCTATTATATTGTAGTTATTTCATATCTTTTTAGAACATTTCATTTAATATATCTGAAAGTGTATTATGGGGTGTGTGTGTGTGTGTGTGTGTGGTTAAAAGGAGCAATCTAGCTTTTTTTTTTAACCAAATAACTATTTATTTGTTGCAGCACCATTTAATCATTTATTATGCCCTTACTGATCTTAAATGCCATCTTTGTTATTTACTAAGTTTACACACACACACACACACACACACACACATGCAGACCTGATTCTGGGTTTGCTTTCAGTTTTGTTGATTTTCCTCTCTATTCTTGGGCCATACTATACTATTTTAATTGTTTCATTTCTATTTAACAGCATTATATGCTTTAATTATTTATCTTCTTCAGGACTTTTTCAGTATTTGCTTGCTTATTTTTCTTTTAAATTAAAAAACAATTTCAGCAACTTTGAAATGGAGTTCTATAGCACTTAAAAGTTATTTGAAGGACGAAATGAGATCTTAAGAATAAAGTCTTCTAGAATTTAGTATATCTTTTCATTATATTTGTCTTTTTTAAACATCCCTAAGGAGAGAAAAATACATGATTAGGTCAATAACAATTATTATTTTATATTATTAGATTTATGTTGGTAGTATTTTTATCTATGATCCATGAAATTTTGTGCTCTGCTGGTTTTATTTTGGGAAATATAAGTTTGTTAAGTATAAGTTTATTTTTTTAAATCTGCAAAATAGCACAAGAGGCTTTTCATTGTTATGCATTTTAATATAATTTGCTGGTAAATTAAAAAAAAATTATTTTGCATTAATAACTCGTTGATTTTCTTATTCCAGAAGTTGGGCTAAAAGCATGCTCCCCAGAGGCTATGGGTGTTGGGTTAGTCTTTAACACTTGTGCCCAGAGAAGAAGGTGAAACACAATTTCATCCTGAGAACAGGTAGGAGAAAGCTAGGAGGTTCCCAGCCCAAAGGAGAAATTGCTGATAATTTCCCCCTCGCCACTAAGAGCCTATGGAGCGGTAGGGCGCGCCATCCTATGTGTTCTGCTCCAGACAAGCCGAGTTTCTATGATGGGTCAGTGGGAGCGTCAGCACCTCTGGGTGATGAGCATTGTTGTGCATTCCACACACCTGGAGAGAGACCCCTGGGTGTCTGTCCTGGCAGGAAGGGTTCCTTCTGGCCAGGATTCCCAAAGCAAAATTGACCCACCACAAGAAAACCAAACCAAACCCCAAATCTGATCACATAATCGTATTTCAAACAGCAGTAAGGTATACATCAAACTGCTATCCTATAAATTAAATCAGCTTTCCATAAAGCTCTCAGGAGTCAACTTCTTTAGGTGTCATTTGGTAGCCAAAGAAGGAAAGCGTTATTAGCTGGCGGAGATGGGTAGTCACTGGGTCCCTGTGGAATTGTCCCAGAAACTCCTGAAAAATATTCCACTCCTTGAGGTTTCCACTTCTGAGAGTCATTTGGAAAAAATGGTTTCCTTTTAAATGGTGGTTTTGCTCCTTTCCTGTTATTTTTTTTAACCACATTTTTCTTTTCCATTAATAACATCAATTCTATAGTTACATGGTTACATAAAACTTTTTTTAAAAACATAAAACATTTTCTGTCCAGGTCAAAATAAAACTTATTTGATGCTAGATCTAACATTCCCAAACACCTCAGAACAATAACAATAATAGTGTTGTGGCCATCTTATTTCTGACCTGAAAATGAAAGGCTTTTAAGATGATTCTTATGGCTCATGATATGAAATAGTTTTATATTACTAATGATATTATCAGAAATAAATGTTTAAATTTCCCAAGTACCTTAGGGCAATGATGTGGAAAATCATAAGATTTTTTATTTTGTACATTATTGAGACAAAGTAAAAATCCTAGAATTAAGCCATCCTTGAATTTTTAGAATAAACCTTATTTATAGTTTTGAAACATTATTTATGTACTGTTGGATCGAGGTTGCCAGCTTTTTAGTGAAAGCAACTGAAATGTTTTTCTTCTCTGTGTTGGCTTTATTTTTTAGAGTTATATTAACTTTGAAAAACTATTTGGGAAGTGTTTTATCATTTTGTAATTTTGGAATGATTTAAATAACATGAAAATTATTACTTGAAAGTTTTAAAGAACTTGCTCATAAAACACTTTGGAGCCAACTCCTCTTTTGGAGATAGTTAATTGAACATTAAAAAATATCTTCTATCAATGTCAGCCCATTACAGCTCTCTAATTCTTACTGAATTTATTTTCCTTAAAAATTGCACATTTCACTGGGTCCTAAGATTTTGTTGCCATAGACCAATAAAACATTTTTATAGTTAAAAATTTGCTTCACATCTGTGCTTTTGTCTTTCTCTTTTCAGTTAACATATCAGTAATTTGCATGTTTATATAGATGAGATACTATAATCGTTTTTTATCAATTCCACTGTTATTTTCTTGCTACCTTACATAATTTCTGCTTTTATTTCTATTAGTTCCTTCATTATATTTCTCAAAAATTTATTTTTATGTTTTTACTACAATTTCTGCATAGTATTATTTAAAACAATATGATCAAACACTTTGTAAATTAGTTTTTTAATTTTTTTCAAAAAATGAGTCTTGGCCCTGGCTGGTGGTACAGTGGGTAAGGCGCTGGCCCGCAAACCCAAAGGTCACTGGTCTGATTCCCAGCCAAGGCACGTAACCAGGTCTCCAGCCAGGTCTCCAGCCAGGTCCATAGCTGGAGGAAGGTGAAAGGCAGCCATACATTGATGTCTCTCTCCCCCTCTGCCTCTCTCCCTTCCCCCCCTCTTTAAAAAATAATAAATAAAATCTTTTTAAAATGAGTCTTTTTGGATTTATCAAAAAGATACATAATTTTACAATCATTAAATTCTAAGAACCAGGCTCAGTAAACCCATTTTCACCAGGTAGTAGAAACAAAGAAAGGAGACACTGATGTTGGGGTTTGAGATGTACTATGCAGATATCAGACTAGGGCTTACTCGGTCTTTATTAAAGTTAGAGTTTGCATTTAGGAAAATTTTCACAAGGTTAAACCATTAGATCCAAAACACATTCAAGGGTTTGACTAAATCGACATACTTTTTATTAATATTGCCTGTTTGAGGCAACTGTAACATTATTGCAATAGGGAGAGTCCATCACATGTCCTCCAGACTCACACGGTGGCCCAGGTTCATTATCCCCACCACCTGGTGACAAATACATGCCTACCTTGCTCCCCCATCAGCTCCTTTGATTTTCACAAATTTCTCGACCAGAAACATAATAGAATTTTATTCTTTATGGTATTACATTGCACACATTAAAATCCAATGACTCATTTTAGTTTAACAAACCAGGAGAGGAAAAAACAAAAGATGTTAAAAATTGTGAATTTGGAAACAAACAACAAGGGGGAGTATTTGCAAAACAACTGGATTCTATTCTGATACAGTGTATTTCTCTATAAAGGGTGCCCCACTCTGGGGCCAGGAGTGGGAGGTTCATCCCTACAGTCTTTTGAGGCTTCCTCTCCAGCACTGCCAATGGTCCATGGTTAATGAATCTCCAGTGGTGGCTCAATTCAGTTCTTTCACGTAGACTTAGATCTCACTCTACTTTAGGTTTCTCTTTCTCTTCTTCCATACCTAAAATACAGGCAAAGTACTTTACATGAGCATCAGATTAAACTATGAACAGTTTTGCCATGCTGTTTAACAAAGGACTCTTTTCTTGACCCTTCTCACCCACCCTCCTGCACCCACCCCTTCTCTCCAGGTGAGAAGCAAGTCCTTCACAGCTTTCTCCAGAAACTCTGTCAGTGACCTCTCTCCCCACCCTTTTCCACCAAATCAAGACAGGACATCTCTGGGACACACCCAGTTCTTGTAGCTTCTGGGAGTGAGGGACCCAAGCTAGTTCTTAACTCATTGGGTTTGCACAGAAACCCTGACTGGACTGGTTTTGTCACCAGCTTCTAGCGATAGGAGGTGCGGGGCTGATCAGTGTCTAACTGACCTTATTTATTTTTTATTTTAGTACTGTCCCTTCCTAAGTCAGTCATATATATATATATATGTAAAGATTTTATTATTTCCAGAAAGAGGGGAAGGGAGAGAGGGAGAGAGATATTAATGTATGGTTGCCTTTCACCTGCCTCCAGCTACAGACCTGGCTGGAGACCTGGCTTGCAACCTGGTTATGTGCCCTGACTGGGAATCGAACAAGGGTTTGCAGGCCGGTGCCTTATCCACTGAGCCACCAGCCAGGAGGAAACATATATATTTTAAAGCTCACAGAGCTCATTAGCCACAAGAAGGGTTTATATCTATGTCCATTTGCGCTTAAACTTAAGTTCTCCCTCCGTTCCACCCATGCCTGGTAGAACTATATTTTTCTTTCTGAGACATTCATGTGGATTGGACCGGTAAGACCTCTGTCTGTTGTCTAGAGCGAATAGTTCATGATGTTTCATTTTCCTGGAGATGAAAATGTTCAAGTCATTCGCATGAATTAAAGTGAAATCTGGCAAATGGCTCCCACGATAGCTTTTTTTTCTAGCTACAGATTTTTCTTCTCATACTAAATTCTTAAAGACTTGTTGCTGGCACTAAAGATGTTGCTTAGAACGTTTTGTTGGTATTGTTTGGTAAATTGCAAGCTCTCTGAGGGTAGAGCCCTTAACTGTTTTATTCCACACATATAAACACAGTGTCTGTCTCCCAGTAGGGGCTCAATTAATCTTTGCTGAATCAATTAATAAACAGTGAACAAAGACAAGTCTCAGCAGGCCGGACTAGTGGGAAAACAGAACAAAATAAGGAACTTGAAAATACAAAAAATCATGAAACCTAACCCCAGAGGGTTACCGTGATAGGGTTTACATTAGGAGACCCTCCCCTCTAATCTCAGCTCCTAGTATGTGCTTTGTGGGGTCTGGGTGGTGGTGTGGACTGTGGACAACATGCTCTGAACAGAACAGGTGTCCTGAGACATTCTTTTAGGTTTGGTTTTCATGACTAAGGAACTGGCAGAGATCTGTAACACTTTTTCCAAAGTAATTCTCAGAATCCTATGAAGGAAAACTTCAAATTGAGGAGTCAGGACATCCACAGGGAGGAGGGATAGGGCAGAGGGGGAAAGGCAGGCGATGCCTTAGTTGTTGGGTAACCAAGGCAAAGGCAGAAAAACACAACACAGATTCCTTTCAAACACCCCACATGACTTGAGTCCCCACTTCATCCCATGTTCGTCCCTGTGGAGAAGCTATTGGGAGCTAACGACCCGCTTTTCTTTTTCAAGTTTGTTCCTCCTTAGTTTCTTTTTCAAGTCTTTTCCTCCTAAGTGTTTTCCTGATGGGTTGACTTGGCAGCAAGAGTGGAATCTTCAAAAGCAGGGGTGGAGAGCAGGGGGTGTTCACTGACCCAGACAGGGAAAATGGCTCCCCACCTACTTTTGTTTGGCAGCTTGGAGGTACAGAGAAAAAATTAGACAGCTGTAAATAATATTTGGAAGAACTAGAAGCATAATTTCCACACACATAGCTGAAAGAAACCTGAAAGACTAAGGTAAGAGGTGTGGTACTTTTCGGGAACATGGAGGAAGAGCTGACTGATCTTGCTAGACTCAAGTCATCTGAGAGTCCCCCAGGCTGGGGGAGGGGTGCAGCCTGAGGGCGGGGCTGGGCATTTCCGCTGGGGGAGGGGCTGTGTGGGATGGGACTGGATGGGCAGCTGGCAGGGAAGAAAGGTGCAAGTTTGTGTCACCTAGGCCTGATACTGACCTCCTTTGTCCTCTTGTTTGCTTTCTCTGCCCTCACCCCAAACTTTCACCCTTGGACACCTCCATGTGTGGTGGCACGAAGTTTCACTTTCATAAGATGGCACATTGGAACTGGAATACATTCTTAGCTAAAGTATAGAGATGCTGCAGCTTTTGCAGGTTAAATTGTGTCCCCCACCAAATACTCTCCAGGACCTAAGGACATGAGACGAAGGCCAAGGCCAGATGACAGTTTGCTAAAGAGATTTGGCCTGTGACCTGTGAATCCAATTAATCATCTTCAGCAGAAGCCAGGAAGGACCTATGGGAGATCCTCTGTGTGATGATTAGGACCTCCATGAATCACATGGGAAGCCAAAAGGATTTTTGGAGAATTTCATACCGGTAGAAACCCTGCTAGCACAGACTGAAAGGGATGAGGTGAAATGAAGGAGGAATGACTCCAATAGCATTTTAAGGGCTGGATCCTTCTTGGATCCAGAGGGAAGAGCTGCTGCCCAGGGCCAAAGTCTCAGGGCCGCAGGCCCCCTCCTGGGGAGTCTGGAGCGCAGAACATTCAGCCGAACAGGATTATTCTCAAGCCTTGAAATTGAATGGAATTTGCCCTGCTAGCTTTTCAACTTGGTTGGGAACCATGACCTGTTTTTACCCTGTGATTTCTTTCTTTTGGAAAGGGAACATATATTCTATGCCTGTCCAACCATTGTATTTTGGAAGCAGATTACTTTCTGTCTGGGTTCGTAGGTTCAAGCTGGAGAGCAATGTTGCCTCAGGATGAATCATACCCCTAGTGTTACCCATATGTGATTAGGATAGTATTTAAGGTGACATTTTGAACTTAGGAGGCTGGAACGACTTTGAGGGCTATTGGGAATGTATTTTGCATGAATGGTGGGTGAATTTGGGGGGCACAAGGCAGAATGTTATGAGCTAGACAGTATTTCCACAAACCTAACTCCCCTAGGACTTTAAGAACGTGACAGTATTTGGAGGTAGGGTCTTTACTAAGTTAAAATGAAGTCTCTGGGGTGACCCTTAATGAGATTTGACTGATGTCTTTATGAAAAAAATAAATAAATTTGTCCTTGGCCAATGTGGCTCAGTTGGTTATAGCGTTGTTCCATAGGCCAAAAGGTTGTGGGTTTGGTTTTCAGTCAGGGCACACAGCCAGGTTGTGTGTTTGAGCCCCTGTTGGGGCACATATGAATCGATGTTTCTTTCTTCCATCGATGTGAGGTTGTCTTTCCCACCCTTCCTCTCTATCTAAAAACAATCAAAATGTCCTCAGGTGAGAATTAAAAATATTAAAAAAAAAAGAAATTTGAAGATAGCCTCATATATAAGTAAGGACGCCGTGTGAGCATGAAGACAGCCAGCTACAAGCTAAGGAGAGGCCTGGAACAAAAGCCCCTCACGGTCCTCAGAAGGAACCAACCCTGCTCATACCTTGATTTTGGATTTCTGGCATCCAAAATTGTGAGACATGACCTTGTTAAAGTCACCCAGTGTATCGTTCTTCATTGTAGCAGTCCTAACAAACTAATATAATATCCACAAAGTCACATGGAATTACTTTATTTTAAAAAGAGCAAATGATCCCTGGCTGGTGTGGTTTAGTGGACTGAGCAATAGCCTACAAACTAAAGGGTTGTTGGTTCGATTCCTGGCCAGGGCACATGCCTGGGTTGTGGGTTAGGCCCCCAGTTGAGGGCATGTGAAAGGCAACCAGTTGATGTTTCTTTCCCTCTTTCTCGCTTCCTTCCCTTCTCTAAAAATAAATAAAATATTTTTTTAAAAAAGAGCAAATGATTACCTGTTAATTTTGCTTATATTAAAGCCCCTCCCCCCTCCCCCATAGTTCATATCAGGTTGGTCTAGTTTGTTATTTTACAAGTGAGACTCCTGCTTTTGAGCGAACTTTCTGAACTTTCATGTGTCTGGTTTTGCAATGGAGACATTCTGAAGGTTCACTAGAAATAACACTGGATTGAATATCCATCAGGTGTTGGCTCTGCAACCACCATTTTTAGTGAGTTACTTAAGATTTCTGGGCCTCAGTTGTTTCTTAATAAAAGAATTGGCTTAGATGATTTCTAATCTCCTTTTTAGTTTTAAGATTCTGTAACAATGTGATTTCATCTTATAGTTGAGGCCAACACAACATACCAAGTGGAGGAAGCTGAGCCATTAAAAATCATTACAGATAAAGGGAAGGAGTGGGGTGGGGCAAATGTGGTGTTCCTGCTTCTCGGAGGAATTTTGTTTGGGTGGAGTAAATGTAAATGTACTCAGGATTGTAATACTGTACGTACTTGATTATGTTCAATTCATTCTAACAATATATACGAACAACACACATCGCTTTTATTTATTTAGCTTTGTTCTCGAAATATTTTTTATTGTATTTTTTCCATTACCATTTATCTCCCTTGTACTCTCTTCCACCCCCCACCCCCAACACCACATTGTTGTCCATGTCCACGAGTCCTGCAACTTTTCTTGCTGGATTTCTCCGCTGCATTTAGTTGGCAGTTTCAAGTCAACTACCTACAGAATCAACCAACTAATGTGGCTGAGCAAAGTGGCCAGGCGAGGACTAGGGAAAATCAGAGCATCAGCTGATAATTCCAAACCATTATTGCCAGAAGAAAACAGTGGGCTGCCAGATCTTAAAATATTTGAGAAGATAAAAAAATTTGGCCTTTATGTGAAATCTCCCAATTTGGAAATGTTGGTTCCAAACAAAAGTCCCTTTATGTAGGCTTAACAAAACGTTTTTGCAGGTAAGATTCAGAGGAGGCCATCAGTTTGGGATCATGCTCAGATATGAAAAAGATGCCCGCTTGGCACAAAATATCCGTATCCATGGAATTAACTAGCTGGTGCCAAGTAAATAAAATTAGTCTCTAAACCTAACATGAGTTACAAAATATTAGACAACTCTAAATCACATTGCTTAAAAGAATGGCACAAATGAAATTGAACAAATGACTAAAAAAAAAAATAATAATAAACAAAAGTAACATTCTATTCATGTAGATTGGGTTTTTTTCCTTCCTGTTTTCCAGGCCATCTTCTCTTAGATGTAATAGAATAATGGCCAAATGACTGTCAGAATCAAGCCAATCCAGGGGAAACAGGCAGCCATAAATACTTCCTGAATAATGTATATTGGACATGTTAGCTTAAATTGAAATATAGTCTTTCTCCAAAAAGCTGAAAAAGTTTATATTTTATTTAAATATTTTTATCCTCACCAAAGGATATGCTTATTGACTTTTAAAGAGAGAGGAAGAGAGAGACAGACAGACAGTAATGTAAAAGAGAAAACATCGACCAGTTGTCTCCCATACACACCCAAATCCCATATGGGGCTCAAACCTATAACCCAAGTATGTGCCCTGACTGGGGATTAAACCTTCAATGCTCCAACCAACTTAGCTATCCTGCCAGGGCACATTTTATTTTTAATACATTTGAAAAGTTAATAAATTCCCTTGTAAGTTAATTAAAAGAGAAAGATTACTATTCCCATTGAACAGAAAGAAAAATTATTAAAAATATAATTTCTGGTCCCTCAAGTTATGGCCTGAACTAAATTAAAATTTTTGACACTTTTTCAAATAGACCACTTATTAAAATCAAGCCAGCTGCTGAGAAAAGAAACCCTCAAATTCCTCTGGGCCATTTAACATTGGCTAGTACTTTGAGGCATGCCGTCTTAGAAGATCCACGCACAAAAGAAGTCCGACTCAATAAGCATGCAACGACTATTTTATTTGTCTACTTAGATCACGTTCCTGGCATAGTGTCTGGCACAAAGTAGGGCACTCCATGTTTGTGGAACATGGGTCATTTTCTGGTGATGTCTAGAGAGCTCTCTAAAATCCCCAAATCCTCTTGCTTGTGGATGTATTTTCATGCAGGACTCAAATCACTGCATATTTGTGCTGTTGCTTTTGCCACCTTCTTAATTTTATGTTATCTTACATACACTTTGGACAGATTTTGCACAGCTTGGGTAAGATTATGTGCCTTGCCAGGATGGAAGCTCTGCCATAAATAGAAATAAAAGAGAAATCAAATTGTAGGTTATGAGAGTATATGTATCCATGAAGTATTACCCTTTCTTGCCCGGACCATTTGGTCACCTTCAGCCCTTGCACATGACTGTCGCTGGTGAATCACTGTGAATCTCTGCTGCTTAGAGCCAGCAGAATGGTGGTGAGATGTCTACTGCACCCATCAAAAAAAAGATGTATAAGGTGACCTGGCCCTGGGTGGTGTGGCTGAGTGGACTCAGTGCCAGCCTGTAACCTGTCCCCACTCAGGGCACATTTGTAGGTTGTGGGCCAAGTCCCTAGGTGGGGATGTGATCTATTTATCTCTTGAACACATTGATGTTTCCCCCTCTTTTTCCCTCCCTACCCCTCTCTCTAAAAGTAAATACAATCTTTTTTAAAAGAGTGGAGATCTGGATGACTTATCTTGAGACTGCATCAAATAACTTATTTATTTAATGGGAGGTGATTTAGCGAAGGCAGTCTTTTATTAATCAGAGTGAACACCCTTTAAAATTTTATAGGCATGCCTCTTTTCTCCTAGATTTGGATATTTTACTACCTAATAAGACAAAGCAAGTAATAAACCTTTTGGGTAACTGCCAGGAGCTCTTAAATTAACACTGTCCTTATAAAAAGGTGTGTCTTCCTAAGTGAATCTATGCTACAGCAAAATTTGCCTTGTCCCTATACACAATTTTTACGACAGGAATTCTCTTTTTTTATATGTCCCTAAACAGTACTTACTTTTTTGTGTATCCCAGATATAGCTGTTGAGAACGTCTCCCAGCAGGTACAAAAAGCTCATTAAGATGGTTGTAAACCCAAAGAAGATGATTCTGCTTGCTGGGCCAATGTGTTCCAGGAGGGGGTACACCCACATCCCAGTTACATGATGTATCCAACACACCCTGCAAGGGAATTGCAACACAGACAAAGGCAGGGGTTACTCTCATGTCAGGCTTCAAAGCTGCTACTCTTACAAATATACGGGCACCCCCCATTCCAACTTACAGACTTGTTCATCTATGTGTGGTTCTTGGTTGACTTTCAGTTTCTATCTCAATCTATGGATGTCTTCTCTTAATGCCCAAAGAGCTTCTGCTTAATGTAATGACACCAATTTTAATTTTAGCCTAAAATGTTGATACCATGGTGTGTTTGAGTGTATGTGTCCATGCGTGCGTGTATATATATATATATATATATATATATATATATATATATATAGTCTGTCTGGAAAAAGTCCAGCCATTGTTAATATAATGAGAACCGTTTGTGGGACATGGATGTAACCTGGCAGCCAAGGAAAGGGGACAATGATGGCTTCACCATACTAGTCAGTGGGGGGTGGTAGACACCACTGAGTGAACATGTGTACTGTGTGGCCATTGCATTCAAAGTGACTGAGAAAGTAGAGCAACGAATCTGTATCAAATTTTGCATTAAGCTTGAACATTCCTCTTTTCTCTTTCAAAGATAATTTTAATTTTGGGAAAAGCCAGAAGTTGCAGGGTGCTAAATCTGGGCTGTAGTGGGGCTGAGTCAGCTGGGTGACTTGATGTTTTGCCAAAAAAACTAGCATGAAACATGATGCACAAGCAGGCACGTTGTGATGAAGCTGCCAATCACCAGTTGTCCATGGCTGTGGTCGTCTGAATCACCCAAATAGTTTCCATGGAGGAATGTACTACTTGTACATAGATACATCACAAATTTATGTCCTATGAAGTTTATCAAACATTCCTCGTCCCATCTCATTGTGCACATCATAAAGATACCTCAGTCTTGATATATCTGCTGCGAATGACAAGCTCATTTCCTTTAAACCTGGTCCTGCACTGGTTTTCCTTATCTGCTAACCATGCTACCGCCATTCAGTTTTGCCGCTCAAACCTGGGAGTTACCTTTGTTACTTCCTTCTCTTTCATCACTCTTTTTCCCATTTCATCACACACTTACTTGGCCTTTTCAAGGTTATCTCTCCAGTATGTTTTGGTTTTCATCTCTATTACCAGCCTCTTAATTTATGCTTCGATTATCCGTCCAGAGTATTGTCACAGTTTCTAATTTCTGTTCATATCTACTTTGGTCTCCTTCCAATTTGTCTTCAACTACCAGAGGGACCTTTCAAACCAGAAATCTGAATGCATTACATCCCAGCCTCAAACATATCAATGACGTCCCATCATATTTTGTTAAAAACCAACATTGTTAACAAAGTCAAGAGTGCCCTTCATTGAGTGGCTTCTACCTGTTTCATCCCTACATACCTTGCTTTTGTTACACTGGCTTTCACTGGGCTCCTTGATTTTGCCATGTTCCTTCTTGCCATGAGGATTTTTATATATGCCTATTTTTGCTATCTAGGCTGTTACCTACCCTCTACACTCATTAAATTTTATTTCACTTTTCTATTTTAGTTCAATTATTATAACTAACCAATCATCACTTAGGAAAGCTTTCTTTGATTTATTAAATTTGGTCAGATTTTATAAGCACTTTCAGAACCATGAATCTCTTTTATTTTTAAAAGTTTTTTATTAGTACTTAAATGTGAATGACATATTTATTTGAATAATATTTCCCTCCCTTTAGAGTATGTAAATTTTGTGAGGTGAGAGACTGTGTTTATTTTTATTTCTCATTGTATCCTCAGCACATCCCACAAGGCCTATCCCAGAGTAAAAGAAAGGATAAATGAATCAAGTGGCATTTGAGCTGTGATAGGAGAAGTAAGAGTTAACTGAACAAAGATAGGAGGCAAGCACTATCTAGCCAAATGAACTCACACGTCCAAAGACCCAAAAACAAGGGAGAGCTTTCTAATATTCAAGAAGACAACATTGTGTTGAGATCAAGGGAGAGAAGGCATGACGGGCAGGCAGGAACCACACTGTGGGTGGCTTTTTAAGCCATGGTAGAGATGTAGACTCTATATTGGGGTGGCATCAGCAAGTCTTTGAGGGGTATTAAATAAATGTGAAGCAGATCAAGTACTCAGGAGAGCGGGCTACTAGATCTTTAGAATGTTTGCAAGCTGGTGGGTTGGTAGCTTAACTTCAACCAAGGACTGTTACATACTGTGCATCTCATCCCCCTGCCCCCACTTCCAGAAGCACTGGGTGTTAAATATTGGGTTGGCCAAAAAGTCTGTATACATTTTTCCATAAAATCAAAGACACATTTTTCATTTTCACCATAACTTTGTTGATTTGGATATTTTGAGCATGATGGTTGTCTCCCACATGGTAGTACCTTGATTGTTCTCAATTAATGTCTTGATTCGATTGTTATTAACTTCAACTGGTCTACCTGGAGCATTGTCCAGTGAGAAATCTCTAAGCACAAAATTTTACAAACCCCTTTTGACATGTTTCATCAGTCATAACACCTTTTCCACACACTACACAAATCTTCGTGTGTATGTTTCAGTTGCGTCTTTTACCTTTCTTGGCAAAATAAAGCATAATATGCTTACAATGTTGTGTATTTTCTTCCATCTTCAATATTAAAATGGCTACACAAGTTCAATAATTTTGTTAATTTTTTAAAAATTCACCCTGATATGACAGCTGCCACCATACAATCTAGCATAATTGTTTTGAATGATGTTAAAGACAGCTAAGTGCTACTAGAGTCATCTTACAGAAAAAAAACAACAAAGTTTTTTGTAAATATTTGCCAGTACCTCACTGGTTACTAGCATTTAAAAAGTAAGAATAGAATGTATTCTCTCAAGAGCAAGTCCACTCCTTTACCTTCCCCCTTTTTCTAAATAAACTTTCTCTTAAAAAAAAAGAAAAAAGAAAAGACTAGAAGAAAACACAATAGAAACTATCAGAAGGCCTTGCAGATAGTGATGATAAAAATGAATTTGTGAAACTTCTATTTTACTTGTATATGTATAGTATGTATAGTCACACGTGGGGTCATGATATAAAATGTGTTTTATTATATTTTTCTTTCATGGTAAAAATTTGAAAGGCACTGATTTAGGAAAGGGAATTAAGAGAACGTGGTGATTATGATTGGGTTTAGGCAGTTAGGGAACTGAGATGAGTTAAGGATTAATCATAGATTCCTGGCTTGATTAAGTGGGTGGAGGAGGCTAGCATTTCCTGAGATAGGGAATGCTGTAAGGGAGCTGGTTTGAGGGGGTGACGCGTTCAGTTTGGACATGCTGAGTTTGATGTGCCTGTAAGATATCCAAGTGGATATATCCTGAAGGCAGTTACATGGGTTTGAACTGTAGAGAAAGGACTGATGTAGAAATACAGATATTGGGTGCATTGGCAAAAAGTTGATGGTTGGAGTCACCAGAACAGACTTGAGATCATCCAGGTAGAGGATAAGGTATGAAACCCATGAGAAAGTCCTAAAAAAAGATCAATATTTGAGAAGGATGAAGTTAAAAAGGAAAGCAAAAAATGCAGGTGAGTGACATGGGAGGAAGATAGAAAAGTGTAGTGTTCTGAAGCTAAGCAACAAATGGTTCAAGGGTAGAGAAGACCACATTTTATTGGCACAGGAGCTTTGAGAGCTGAGAATAATTAGAAAATAGAGTCATCACCTACAAAATAGAAGCAAGGTAGTTTTCTGGTTTCAAGTGGTAAATGTATAATTTAAATCTACTTTGGATGCTAAATGATATAAATGGTAAATAGTAGGTAAAGAAAAATTGACCTTGTCAAGCTCAGTAGCTCTTTATGCCACATGGCCAAATTTCATCCTGTCACATCACTCACAAGTTGTGGAGATCACTAGAGCCCTTGGGGAGTTGTAGGGGAGACGCAACATCCCTTTTCTGCCTCTGTCACCCTTCTTCATCCTGGATAGACTCATGGACCTATTCTACTACTGATGACCTTTCAGTTCTTATGATTAGCTTATTTTATAGAGGATTTAAAATTTGTTTTATTACCCACATTTTGGTAAGGAGCTAGGTTATTTGGCAACCAGGCTATATTAGGTCATCAGACTGAACAGAAGACAGATTCAAAGCAGTGACAGCTAACATCCATAGCTAATGATGCTGAATTCTTAGTGACAGGTACTGCACAACTCTTTGGGGAAGGTATGATAGTAGCACCACTGTATAGATGAGAACATTGAGACCCTAGGAGGTTCAATCCATGGAGAAGCAGGGCTAGAGACCTCCGCAGTGCCCATTAACGCTCTAAAGACTAAGATAGGATGGATGGGCACAGGGCTCTACATGGCTTCTCATGTGCTCCAAACCAAAAATAATCCAAGTGTAAAATCTCTGTGTACATTTTTTTCTCCCCCCCTCTGCACTGGCTCTAAAAGTAATTCATGCTCAGTATGGAAAATGTGTGAACTATAGAAATGCTCCAAGATGCAAGATAAGTCCGTTTTGATGATGTCTTCATACAAGATTGAGTTCCTTACAAAACTCAAAGATATGATTGTAAAACTACGTCAGAGGACAGGAAAACCACTGTAGGGATCAGTCATAAGCACTTCCTTCAGAGAAGGCATGGGCTTACCTTTTCAGAAACTGTCATGTCATGTATGCATTTAGTCTCCCAGAACTGACTGCGCTGCTTGGCTGGCAATGAGCCTGCACTTCAGGGTGGAGCGAGAAGGGATGTGTCTCAGCTTCTCACCCAGGGTGTCTGTGTGTGTGTCCCATGGTACCTCCAACCTGATGCTTCTGAAGGATTTTTCAAGGGCATGTTTGACTTTTGGCTCAAATGCTGACTGTAGACCTGGCCCTCTCTTTAATCTATTTGTTTCATGTTAGGCCCCTCAAACCATCTCCAGAGTACTGGTTGCATGAAGCCTGGAATTCACATACTCACTTACTCAACGAACACTTCTGGAGTCCCCACTTTGTGCCTGGAGGAGCACACAACAGTGAGGACACAAAGGTATGTATATCCTCAGTATGACATGCGGAATAGCTACCAAAGTTCCCACTGGGACTGTAGTAGGTCCCAGGAAATATGACAAAGGATGTCTGATGGGGGATAGAACATGACTTTGGCAACGGTGCTTAAAAAATTCTCCTTGCAGATGTGCGTGGTAGAGCTAGAGAATGACTGTACCCATTCATAGTCAAATACCAAATAGAGGAGTCCGCTCCGGAACAGTACGGAAATATCCCCTAACTCAATTACAGAGATACTGTTAGAAGTTACAGAGAGAATAATATGATTCATCACTTACTGGGTTTAATGGAGTATTCTTCAAGGCAGCCTGTTAAGGCATAATTATAATTTAAGACTGAGCAAAGTCTTCCCAATTTTCTGTCTAGAGCTAGCCTGAGACGTACCTATGCATCAGGCTGCCTAGTGGCTGCAAGTCACGGACAGTCACCTGCAGCCTTATGCCCAGAAGGGCCCCAACACTTGGTTCAATGTTCCTCTACCACTGCCTTGATATTCTTGATCGCTTTTCACCCAGGGGCTTCACATTTTTATTTTATTTACATAGCTCTGTCATCTCTGCTTTGGATTAACTTCTAGCTCATCCACATAGTAGTAAGTCACCTTGGATATTATTTAACTTCTTGAGCCTCAGTTTCCCCTGTGGTAAAGGGGTATAAACTGCCTACCTTAAAGATGTATTCATGAAATAATGTAAAATTCTTGGCACTGTCCACTTAGGTTAGGTAAAAAACAAAAACACCTTTTCATGGCTGCTGCTTATGCAGGAATATATAATATTTTTCTGTACTCCTCACACACAAAGATGTTTTCAAGGTTACAAGTCCCTCCACCCTTCCCCGGGGAAAGAGGCAAATTGTGCATGCCTTCCAGACTGAATTCCTGTAGTGAGGTCATGAGGGAATGTGTTTTCCTCCTGATTCTCAATCATGAATATCAGAGTAATTTATCCACACAGGCAGGCCAATCATTTACTTCAGAATTATTTTCCCCCAACACATGTCCTGGCACATGTCTACACGGGTCTCAGATGATTTATCTCCTTGGAGCCACACTTGCTATGGCCTACCTGCTCCATGGTGACATTCCCCTGGAGAGAGCTGAAGTGAATTGCCCTTCATAAAGTTCATGCGGGTTTTTCTTGACTAGAATCATTTGGACCTTCTCAAAGCATTATAGGTGCCAGACATCAAGTTGGCACATTGACCATGGTAGGGAACATGTGCTCTTCCTGGGTGAAAGTGGGGAGTGTAGTCAGAGAGGGACTCATGGGCCCAGCATTCATTGGGGCTGGCTTTGGGAGTGAGAAACCCAGGCGTTCCAACTGCTAGTTCTGGAAGGAGAGGAGGAACATCCTAAATGCCACAACAGAAAAATCACCATTTTACCTCTTCTGAGGAAATGATCTGTGGTGTTTCCTTAGCACATTTTGTGCTCCAGGACCTTCTAGTCAATTCTTATTTTTAGCATTGCAAACAATGCTCTGGTTCTCCCTGCCATGGTTACGTCTTCCCTGACCCTGCGACCCTCTGGGACTACCAAGCTTCCTCTCTCTTTAATTGCCAACCTTCTTTAATAAGTAGCAATTTTCCCAGTCAGTTCTTGAGCTCCTGCTTTGTGGCAGTATCCAGTGTCAAATTATAGTGAAGCCATCTCTGCATTATTGGTCACAACACTCCTCTATGTGCTGCTTCCATAACTGATAAATGTTTCTTTTACGTTCTCATTTGCCAAGTGTGTGTCAGTGCCTAGAATGTGTCAGACCCATGAAGGCAGCAGTATGTGAAGCAGATGTTGTCCCTGCCCTTGCAACAGGCTTCCCTATCCAACAGGAATACAGACATTAGATGACACCCTAGTTTTATGCCATGACTGGTGCAAGGGACGAATGGATGGGTCAATTATTATATTTTTTCAAGTTGAGTATTGATGTTCATTTTCAACTTTCTAAATAAAAAAAAAAAAATCAGAGTTAAACCATCAAAGAGCTCTAGAAAACTCATTTTAAAAAAGCAGAAATTCCCTGGCCTACCCAACTGCAACTCTTGGTCTCTTTCCCATGACCTGTCCTGCTCACCAGAGGAGGCCACCTTCAACAGTTTCAGCTGTTTCTTCTAGACTTTATATGCATATTTCTTAAAAAGTAGCCATATATTGCTGTTTTGTCATCAATTTTAGATATTATCTAAAGACTTCCTCAGATGAAATATGTGAGTTCAGCCCTCTTATAGCCTCTCTCCTTATTTCCCTCTATCTTTTATCCACCAAATACATTTATACCATATTTTAAGGGCCTACATCAATCTTCAGTATTTTTTCTTTATGTTTTTTGTCTTGTATCTAAAAACTCTGCCAAATGTACAGTCCTAGTGTTTTCTTCTGGAAGTTTATAGCATTGAATGTTATATTCAGGTTTATGATGTATTTTGAGTTAATTATTGTGAAAGGTGTAAGGTTTGGGTCTAAGTTCAGTTTATTTTTTCATATGAACTTCTGATTATTCTAGCATTTATTGGAAAGATATCCTTTCTTCATTGAATTCCCTTTCCTCTTTAGTTAAATATCAGTTGACTTTATTTATATGACTCTACCTCTGGGCTCCCTATTCTGTTCCATTGATCTTTGTGTTTATTCTTTTGCCAAGACCACAGTCTCTTTATAAAAGTCTTGAACTTCTTTCTCAATTTTCTCTTCTTCAATATTGAGTTGACTATTCCGACCTTCTGCCTTTGAGAATATACTTTAGAATTAGTTTGTCAATATCCACAAAATAATTTGCTGAGATTTTAATTAGGCTTGTGTGGAACCCATAGATCAAGTTCATAAGAATTGCCATCTTAACAATATTGGGTTTTCCAATCCACAGACATAGACCATTATCCACTTATTTATGTAGTACTTATGTTTTTCATCAGTTGTATAGTTTTTGCATATAAATCTTATATATATTTTGTTAAATTTATATCTAAGTTACTCATTTTGGAAAATTCGTGGCCATTATTGCTTCAAGTATTTCTTCTACTCTGTTCTTTTTCCTTCTGGTATTCCAATTTTGTGTATGTTATACCATTATATCTTGCTCTACAGTTCTTGGATATTCTGTTTCATTTTTGCTATTCTTTTTTTTCTCTTGTAGTTCAGTTTGAGAAATTTCTATTGAATATCAAGCTCATTGATTTGGTCCGTGGCTGTGTCTAGTCAACTTGTAAGCCCATTCTTTATTTCTGTTAATGTTTTTGATTTGTAGCCTTTTTTTTTTTTTTGATTGTTCTTAGAGTCTCTAACTCTCTGATTATAACACCCTTGTTTTTACACATTGTCTACTTTTACCACAAGAGCCCTTAACATAAAATCATAGTTATTTTAAATTCCTTATCTAATAATTTCAAAATACTTGCTGTAACTGGTTCTGATGTTTGCTTTGTCTCTTCAGACTTTTGTTTTTGTTTTTTACAATTATATGCTTTGTAATTTCTTTTGAAAGTCAGCCTTGATGTCTCTGGCACTAGAAACTAGGATAAATAGAACTTTAGTGTGTTTTTCTGACTTGGATGTGGGCTGTGTTTAATGCTTGCCATAGCTGTAGGTGCTAGAAGTTACAATTTCTTGTAGTATCCTTGTTTTTCTCTCCCCTTTGTCTTTGAGGTTCCCTAAAAACTCCTTGTTAAATAGAGTTTGTGTCTTGTAGCTCTCTCAGTTGTAACCCACTATTATATTGGAGCCCTGTCGATGTGGTGGTTAGTCTGGGGTGGGAATGGGGATGTGTTTGATAGTCATATGGTTAAATTTTAGTGTTTCAGTGGACCTGTGTTCCAGGTCTGCGAGAAAGGAAGGCTAGTGAGGGCTAGAATTGGGTAATTACCCTTTCCTTGGGTTCGTAAGTCTCTGGTAAAGTCTTTTCACCTTTTAAGAAAGTCCCTGTTGTTGAGAATGCTCTGGGTGTATTTCAAAATGGTTACTAGCATTGTCGTTGTCAGAAACACAGGGCTTTGCTTGGCTTTTCGCTATTGGTGTCATTCATCTTTAAGTGTCTATCAGCTAGCACAGACATATATAGTGAGTACTGTATTGTATGTATTCGTAGTACAAATAAACCAGCAAATAAAGGTAAGTACACAAAGTATGTGGTTTAGAATATTAAGTAGAGAGTATTTCTACCTCAACACCAGTGGCTGCATTCAAAAGGCAGGGTGATATTTTAAATTTTATATCCATGGGACAGAGACTAAACGTTGTTTATTGTTAATTTAAAAAATGGGAAAACGGTGGTGCGTTGCAAACTGCAGCAACAATTGAAGGCCTTCCTTCTTCCAGAACAGCAGGTCTGGTTCACAGCTAAATTCCTGGAAGTAGTGCAGGGTTCTACCAGGTTGTCTGCTGGAGCTCTGCATTCACACCTTTCCACTCATAATTCCCCACTGTATCCCCTATCCTTGCTCAGTCAGTAGCCCCCTCCCCTGTTTCTAGTTGTGTTGACCTTGAATTTCTATCCTTGCCCTGATCTCATTCTGATCTGTCCACTGGGAAAGCCCACATTCCCCCTGTCATCCACCCCACCAGAAAAGTGAGCATTGCTTCCCAACCTCTTCAAGCTTTAAATCTTAAACTCTTCATTCAGTTTAAATCTTCCATCTCAATCCTGGGTCCTTTCCATTCCTGCTTCACGGGCCAAATTTATATATAATTCCTTATTAATTTATGTTCTCCATCTCTCTGAAGCTTTCTTTTTAAAGTATTTTAAAGTGTGTGTAGTTTATGGCAGAACTTCTACTTACCTCAGCGCATGAAGGTATGCAATGAAGACTGACACTACAAAGGAAAGTCATACAGGCCCCTGGGAAAATGTAATAACTTAAAGTAGCTAAAACTGAAGCACTAAAATTCTACCAGTATGTAAATGTTTTCAAATCTCCTAGTCTGCAAAAAAGAGAAAAGCAAATGAATTTAAGAGTTAAGTTACAGTTTTCACTCTCTGCTAAGTGGCAGAAACAATGTTTTGGCAGAACTGAAAAGAAGAACAGATGCTAAGCTTAGTAAATGAATTGTTCTCTTTATTTGAATGATGGAACACCAGTTGACTTTTCTAGTGTTTTCTCTTAGAACAAGACTGGCTACATAATAAAGCTTCCATGTGTGCAGCTAAGGGGCTCAAGTCATGCTCTCATGACCATGGGGAAGTGGCACCAGAATGCATTTGTTTTAGACACCAATAAACAAGTCCAGGTATTGAGCACTGGGAGAAATGAATACATACATGAACATAACAAAAATCCAAAGCTTGTTTCATTCCTTGATATTATCCTCATTATCTTGAAAAGTTTTTTCCCCGTTCCATAGTTTTACACTACACTCTTAACAGTGTAAAAACACAAACCTGCCTTTTGTAAGGTTCAGCACTAAGGAAATAATTCTATTCATTGTTTAGTTCCATTCGTCCCTAGAGCAATAACAAGACCACTGAAGGTCATTAATAGAACATAATGTAATAAGATCAAAGGGACACTCATCTCACTAGGTGGAAAGCTGCCTGAAAGAAAACCTGAGTAGACAGCATGTCCTCCTTTGGGTGTCACACCCAAAGACCAGTTTCCTGACACACTGGCATTACCAATATTCAATTTCTTTTCATTAAGCAGTAATACGGTGAGTATCTTGATACTGTCTCAAATGGGAACAAGAAAAGAAGAGCTGCTACCATGGAAACTTACCTGATGGCCTTTGTGGTGAGCTCTTTGGTACTTGAATGCAAGCAAACCCCCACAGAACAGGGGCTGATCTACGTTAGGCATAAAGCTTCTATACAAGAGCACTGATTATTAACTTTAATGAATGCCTTGAACATCACAATCTGAGGCAGCATTATTCTTGTCCAACCTCATTATTAGATAAGCATAGGGGAACTTGGCATTAAGTTATACTTTGGATTGCAAAGCAAGAGTCAATTTATGACCATCTCCCTTTTTTTGTCTCTTGTAAAAACAAGCTACAGAATTAAAGATGCACATACTTAGAAATAAACTATTAAATGCAAACTAAAAGTTTGGATCATTGCCTGCTACATTTCAATAGCTCAGGCTCACTTTAATTAATGTGTGTCAAATACTTCTGCATTTACATGGTGTTTTCCTCAAGGAAAATTCATTCAAAGGCTTAGAGCATCAATGTTTTAAATGTAGCTATATTTTTATAGCTGGATGTTTTAAAGAAAGATTTATTTGGTCGTGTTCATGTAATATCCCTATTAGCTCAGTAATATTCAAATCTTGATTTTTCATAATTTAATAATTTTTGGGAAAGTGCATGGGCAAATTTTTGAATAGAATTAACAAAATTGAATAAAAATATTCATGGTAATGGATGGAAGAAAACCACTCTCCAATGTCAATTAAGATACTATGTCTAATACTAGGTTATATTTGAAATCCTGGCTAGAATCCTATTCTTCTCTAACTGTATCCACCTGACTGAATAGCCTCTTGTCACATTACTCTTTGTTCTACAGCCTTCATTGAAGAATAGAATGCCAAGTGAAGAATAGAATGTCAAATATAAACAAAGAAAGAAAATGGAAGAATTGATAAGCAAATATGTCTGAAAGATTTATCTTCAACTTTGATGGAGAACTTGTTCAGAAATACAAATAAGTGTTTTGACAAACATTAGTTACTCTTGTTGTCACTTATTTTTAAAGTTGTGAAAACTCATCTCTGAGGAATGATAACCAACATTGTGTTGGAAGGAAATCTGCATTAATATCCTACCCTAGTACTTAGCTTCTTTGACCTTCATGGATTTATGGTTTTGAATGTACTGTACACTTCCTCCCTCTCTCTCTTCATCCCTTCTTTTCTGCCATTCTTCCAAATGTACAGAACTCCACTGATGTACTAGGCAGTCTCAGGTATTGGCAGTAACAGTAGTTCATGCCCACACACTTACAGCCCAGTGCAGGTGCAGGGGTGAAATTTCCAAGCTGTGCTGTAAGTGCTGTGAGGAGGTGATGAGGAGTGCATAGGAGTACTTGAAAGGGGGACCTAACACCAATCCAAAGTGTTCAGGGATGGTTCCTAGGAGGAAGTAACATCTGATCTAAGACTCAAGATAAATTTTGAGTGGGGTGGGGCCTAGAAGACAATGGTCTTCACAGAGAGAACAACATTGTAAGAAAGATAAGAATAAGGTAGGTTAATGGAACTAGTTCTTCCCAGTTCTGGGGAGAAAGTAGAGCAAACTTCAGTGGGTTTTGTGTGCCATGAAATGACATGGCTGTGCAGCTTTAGTTTGGAGTCTCATATTCAACCAGAGCTTCTCTGTTGCCAGAATCCCTTCCTTTTCCCATTAGTGCTATCTCCCTTTAACTGTGTGAGTCCCTCGTAATGTTATACATTAATTTTTAGCAAAAAGAATAGAAACAACCCCCAAAATGTCCATCAGGTGATGAATGGATAAACAAAATGTGGTATATTCATTCAATGGAATATTATTTAGCTATAAAAAGAACAAGTGCTAATAATTGCCACAAGGTAAATGAATCTTGAAAACATTATGATAAGCAAAGGAACCCAGGCATGAAACAATTACATATTATAGAATTCCATTTATCTGAAATGCTCAGAATAGGAAATTCAAATAGACAGAAAGCAGATTGGTCATTGCCAGGGGCTACGAGGGAGGGAAATAGGGAGGGACCGTGTAAAGTACATGGAGATCCTTTTGGGGGCAATAAAAATGTTCTGGAATAGTAGTGATGGTTATAAAACTTTGTGAATTTTCTAAAATCCACTGGATTATACATTTAAAAGGGTGGATTCTATGGTATACAAGTTATATCTATGGAAAGCCAACAAGGTAAAGGTGTAGATGAAATAAGTTTGACAATATATTATTGATAAATGTTGAAGCTTGGTCATGGGTAATAGGGGTTTATAATTCTTCTGAAAAAACAGAACAAAATAAACTCTTCCAAGTCATCCACCTTCCTCCTTGCATTTAGATTATTGACATTACAAAGAAAATAGAAACCCAGAGGTAACCATCTACTCAGCTTGTGGTCACCAAACCTTAACATTTGCTTACATTCTTTCCTCACTTATTCATTTCTGTGTTTAATATGTTTTTTTGAACCACACATTTTGTCAGAAGGTGGGTGTATAGCAACCAACACAAGAGGTTGGGTCGGGGATAGAGTGTCAGGTGAGGGCAGAGCATATGTGAGTGTCATGAGGCAAGAAAGAACTTGGTTTATCTGAAGGATGCAGAGGTTGAGTGTGGCTGAAGAGTAGCAAGGTCAGGAGATGAGATGGCTCAGGTAGGCTGGGACTAAGTCATACATAGTCTTTGAGGCCACCTTGGCATTTCAGCAATGAAAGGCTGCTCCAGATGCCATAACTGCCAGTTCTTCTTCGTATGTGTGTGTAGCAAACACAAGTATTGAGGAGAAATAAGAATAACTGTTCTTACCCTCAACATTGGCTCAGTCATGAACAGAAGAGATGTCTCTGTCAGACATCAATAACAATGTGCCTAGTCACCCTCATTTATTCATTGGCCAAGATAACTGATGCCATGGTATGTATGGGGCAGAAGGAGAACCCTATGGATGGTGAACCCAGAACAAGAGAGGTATCGGTCATGTTACTCAATGTGGTGAGATTCCCACTGGGCAAGATGGGGAGTCAGATGTCACACCTGCAGTGATTCCTTTTGCTCCTGAGAAACACCATGTTCTCCTAGGGGAGCTCCTCTGAACTTCAAGATGTCTTGTTACAGGGCCTGTTTGACACCTTCAGTAGCCCAGTTATACATGATGCTATTCTGACCATTCTGTCCCTGTATTCCTCTGGTCACACACTGGTGGACAGAGACTTAGGTATGGTGTCACCTACACAATGCCTATCTATGATGGTTACACCTGCTTCATGTTATCTTATTTCTGGACTCAGCCAGCTGACACTTGACATTGCTAAAGATAGTGAGAAAAAAGATGTCACAGCTTCCCTATTATAGCTGAGAAAGAAATTGCACATGATGTCAAGGAGACGTGCCACTGCTGTATTATAGACATCAACCAGGAACTGTCACTATAACTATGCTCCCTGGAGAAGTGAACTGAGGTCCCAAGGTCAGCTTAGGTTCTATGAAAGAGGGGCTTCGGTCCAGAAGTGCTTTCTGGTCATCCTTCATAAGTGTGAAATCATGATATTCATGAGGATGCTTTAACTTCAACCATAAGATGTGATGCTTATATTGGAAAGGACCAATATGCCAATGCAACATGCACCATCTGGTCTTGTAGTATTACAAGGTATCCTGGTGTTACTGACTTTAGATCAAAAAGGTGTCACAGCCTTGGAACTGACCACAATGAAAATCAAAATGAGCCCTGGCTGGTGGCACAGTGGATAAGGTACTGGCTTGTGAACCCATGGGCCTCTGGTTTGATTCCCAGTCAGGGCACATAACTAGGTTGCAAGCCAGGTTTCCAGCTGGGTCTGTGGCTGGAGATGAAGGCAGATGAAGGGCAACCATACACTGATGTTTCCCTCCCTCTCTGCCTCTCTCCCTTCTGCTCTCTTTGGAAATTATAAATAAAATCTTAAAAAAAAAAAAAAAAAAGAAAACCAAAATGGTCACTCTGTTGAGTGAAGTATGCTGTAGAGCTACTCTCTTTACCTTCCAGCAAGTGTGCATTAGTAGGAGGACACTGAGCAAGGAAAAGCATTGGAAGGATAGGGCAGAGTGGAGAGAAGGACAATGGTAGTGCAGCCTGTATCCCATCATATGTGGCAATGATGGGTCCTTCTTATTCTGGATTCGGGTTTGATATTGGGGGGCATCACTGGACCTGAACTGTCTTGATGGTGGCTCATCCAGGAAGGTCAGGCCCTGGGCAAGGGTTTCCCAGCAGCAAGAAACTGGCATGCACGACCACGAGCAGCAGAAGGGGTCAAGCTGGAGAAGCCCTTCAAAGACCCCTACACACCTCACGCACATGTGCCCCATGCAAAAGTGAGCATCTCCACATCAGCCTCATGGCACTTATATGGTGGAGGTTGGTATTAACCAGAGAAATCAAGGCAACTACTTACACAAGCATGGGCAATGATGTCAGGAATTGTCCATCCTTCTTCCATCCCACTCCCAGAACAATGGGGAAGAGACATCCCAAAACCAGGATATGAACCCCTTTTCTATTTCAAGGTACCGAAGAAAGAGAGGCAGGATGAACATGCAGAGCCACTCCCACTCAAGGTCCAGCCATATTCTGGTTTGTTCAAGGGGAACAGAAGGCCAGTGTGTTGGAGCAGAGTGAGGGAACAATGAACAGAGACACCCTGGTTGGGGGAGGGTCATGTAGGGCCTCTGGGTTGGGAAGTTGTACAATGAATACATTTGGGGTAATAAAATTTGGAATATGGAATTAAAAAAATTAGGGCTCTAAGAAAACAGAGATCTCTTTGCTTTGACAAAGCAAAGAGTGACAAGAAATGTTTACCATGAGAAAAAAGTTCCAAGGCTCTTTTTCTCCTCTTCCCTAATGCTACCTTGCTCCTGACCATGCTCTGCATTTAGTGGGCAGCACGTTTCATGTGAGGTTCCTGGGATCTCCTGTGGGCTCTGATTGAATGAGAACCACTGGGGAGGTGGGAATGGCCAGGGACTAGATGAAGATTCCCCTGGACAGAGGAGACTCACTGTTGAACCCTTGGAATGTAAATTTCTTATCTGGAGTAGTTTCCTCTTTCTGGGCCCTATGATGGAAAAGCAAAGCAGTCATCAACAGCAGTAACACAGGAAGACAAGGATGTAAGTTGCTGGAGGCAGAGTGGGGACGCAGCCAAGGAACCAGCCAAGGAACCAGCCAAGGAACCAGCCAAGGAACATGGTGGCCGCTAGGAGTCCTGCACCAGGTGAAGTGAGGGTGTCTTGTTTTGCAGAATTTGTTAACTAAGGAGTGACGACAGTTAGTGTCTCATGACCTTAAAGCTCTGTGTTTTACTCAGCCCTCCTTCAAGATTATCTGATGAACCTTTTAAACTGAAGAAAGCAAACGAAACTGACATTTTATGTCCTGGTGTGTGGTCTGGATTTTTAAAGTGAAGAGTGTATAAGTGAGTGAGAATGAGATAAAGAAAAAGGCTTAATGTCATCATAACTGAAATTCTGAAATTCTGAAATGCTTGGTAAAAAAAAACATTATGTCCTCTTGTTGCTATTCATTGAGGAGATTCTCAGAACTGCAAGTATAAATAATAGTAATAATTATAAACTACAGAAACATTTTACTGCGTGCCAGGCCTTGTTCTATGGGTTCAACATACAAGTAACTGAGTCCTTGTGACTGTCCCATGAAGTACACACTATCCTTGCCCCTATTTTATATCTGAATAAGTTAAAGCTCTTAAAAGTTAAGTTTAGGAGTCAGAATTCAAATCCAGGAAGTGGCCTTAACGATTGCTGGTTCTGATGTATTGCTTTAAAATAGAGACAAAACAAAAAACCCACTTAATCTGTTCACCCATGGAGTCGTTCTTTACACGGTAAGAGGCAGTGGAGATTGTGATTAATTGTACAGAATCTTCAGCTACACACCAGGGTATGCACTCATTATATTCCGGCAACACAACAACAAAACCAGTGGCCTTTCCTTGGGCAAGACATATAATCCCTTTAAACTTCAGTTGCCTCATCTGTAAAATGGGCCAGATAATACCCATCTCGAAGGGTAGTTCGGGAACTAAAGGATATTTGAAAAGTACCAGCACAGCTCTCAAAAGAATGGACTGCATTACTATCCCTGGTAAGTGCTGTTGCATTAGTAACCAGGGGGGTCCTGCGCTGTATCTTGCAGAAGACAATGTGCATCATCCCATTGATTAGGGAAATCCCACAAAGAGGGTGCAGAGAAGTGTATGGGGAAGAATGATGGAGGGAGGTGTGAAGGAAAGGGGCCCACCATAACTGGACAAGCAGATCTTTGTGTCCCGGACCCCTGGATAAGTGGACAGAGAAGTGTGAGGAGCTGGATGAGTATGAATGGAGGCTGAGGTGACTTCAAGGTACAGAGAGAGCCTGGGTTGGGCTGACATAGGGGCTGGGAAGTGGAGCCACTGCGGGCCGGAGAGCAATGGGCTCCAGGCTGTGAGGGAAAGTTCTGGAATCCCTCGCTTTCTCAATGTTCGCTCTCCAAGTCCAGGAAGAGAGCAGCTTCAGGCAGGGAGGGGGACTTGTCAGATGGAGAGAAAGCTAGAATCTGAGCAAAGCAGACAGCCAGCCTGGCCAGCAGGCTCAAAGGCATTGATCAACCATACAAGGGGCTTGGAAGGGAGAGCTATTTCCTTCATAGCTAGCATGTGATAAGAGGAGTGCTTTCTTCCATCTGACGTGAGATCCTGGAATGTTCAGTCGTGACCCTGGTATGCTATCAACGGATCTCGTACCCTAAAACTGCTGGTCTATCGGACCTGAAATAGCCTGAAAGGGAGCAAAACCCAGTACCGTTTTGGTAACCATCAAAATCCTTGGATTTCTATAATGGGACATGATGTGAGGGACATGGTTTAGGTATTGGCATAGCTATGGGTGCCTAAGGGAGAACAACAACTAAAAGTCTATTCTGAACGCTCTCTCAGATGTAACTGATGTAGTTAATGCAAATACATGTCCAAACAAGTACTGGTTTGCTTAGGGAGTACGCAGAGCTGGCAAGCCTCACTTGGCATGAATAGCGTGAGTAATGCTTCATTTTAATGAGGAATCTAAGGGGGTCTATAATGAAGATGATGTGGTATGGTACTGCCCACGTGTCTCTTTGGAACGTGGACTTATTGTACTCACAGTGGAAGGAAAAAAAATCTGAAAGTACATAGTTCTTGAAAACTCTGGGGCTCTCCAAGGTTCAGATAATTTAATAGAGTAGAAATGAATTCATGGAAATACACCCAGAGTTCCCAGAGTAAGAAAATTCCCTTCCCCTAGGTAAGCAAATATGAATGCAAAAATAATGAGAATGTATTTTGGGGAAGGAG
This sequence comes from Noctilio leporinus, assembly GCA_004026585.1. Classification (NCBI taxonomy): domain Eukaryota; kingdom Metazoa; phylum Chordata; class Mammalia; order Chiroptera; family Noctilionidae; genus Noctilio; species Noctilio leporinus. The sequence goes on from PVIW01000246.1 coordinate 542,620, forward strand.
GGGAGAAAGGCATTTGATGTTTAAATTAACGTTATAGGCAGCTTCAGGTATGCTGTGACCATTGCGGTGTCTTTGGAATAATTGTGTAGCTTCTCCACATGGGTCATTTGAGAGACATGAGTCATTTGACTATCAGGTTCATATGTACAATGTACATACATACATTCATTTTCGTTTTTAAGGTGTAATTTCACAGTCACACTTGACCCATGAGCCCTGGTCACTTGGACCCTTTTCTATCAATGTTAATACTTATTATTTTAGGTGAAAAACAAATCAAGACAGTGACTAGGAAAACAAACATTTCCCATGCCTCATAAATGGTCTTTGACTAGCTGATGAAATGGCACATGGAATGAACATTTTTGGACATGTTTTACTGAGGTGCATATGTCCCCTTAGATCTAGTCATAGGGCATGATTTCTTAGAAGCAAATCCCCTTTCTGTTCAGCTCTGGGGCATTATGTGAACATTCATGCAGAGTATGCAAGAGCTGAAATGACCTTTATTTTATATGTCTGGGCTGGCTGGGGGAAAACCCTCCCTGAACACTGGGCCTCCCAAAGTGCTCCAGGAGTTTGATGGGGATAAATACTGTTCAGGGGGATTGGAAGAACATTATTCAGTCCTCCAGGCTTAAAGGAAGTGCTGGTGACCCAGAATTCAGGACAAGAGAGTCCTGAGAGACAGAAATGCTGGCGGGAGGGACCTCTCCTGTGTCTGCTAATATATCAAAGAGGACTTGGAATTATAAAGAGAAATAAGACATTTTTTATCTTAAGATAAACAACTTTGAAACATTAAAACATGGTAAGCACTGCAATTAATGCACAATAAACTCATCAGACAAAAACTCTTATTGAATAAATTTGGCATCTCCCACTTGGGACTTAATCATGTCCAATAGAACAAGTGGAGATTTCTTGTGATTTATTTACCCTAATTGAAAAAACCAAAACTCTGAAGTGGATGCTATATTAATAGTTAATTCTGGAATAGGTTTTACACCGACTCAGGAAAATGTACATTTTCACTTGTTTCCTATGAAGTTCAAAGTCACTTCTCTACGGGGGTCATTTCTTCTGTCCTTATTTGCATTTGCTGCGATTCCCCCATTCCCCCAACAAAGGCAACAACAAAAAAATCCTGAGCAAAAAGCCCTTAAGCAATAAAACTGGTTTCCAAGAAAAACATTTAGTTTGAAAAAGAGTTAAAAAATGTAGCTTTGGAAGAGCCACTGCTTACATGGGATTGTTCAACAAATTCCTGTTGTGTGAGGTTTGGCATATACTTTCTAAAAATATAAGCATCTGGGGAAATGAGACAAAGCCCAGGTCTTGGACCAAACGAGGCACGCAGTGTGAATCTGTTAGTGATTATAGCCATAATGAAATATGTGCCCAAATTTAGCAGTGCTAAATCTAATACAGCACAAAAGCCCAGCAGGTACTGTCCTTACCATAATATATAGCCAACAGAGAAGGTACATATGGCGGCGAGTCCGCTGCTCCTGCTGGGATATGCATGGTGTGATGTCCTCATCTCGATCAATATAAAGGGCAGAACTGTGGTGTGCTGAAAAAGAACAGAGAACAGGTGACCCAGGTTCTCATCGTTGCCCCTCAGTAGCTGTGTTGTCCCCGTAGGAGAATGGATGGTGTAAATCTCTAGCGAAAGCAAAACTGATCAGAGAGCTCTGTGTGGGAAAACACAGGATGCATCTATTGCTGTGTTGGTATTTCTCTTCTGTCTCTTAAGTTTTGACATTTTATTTATGTCTGTTATAAGACATTTCTATAATATAGAAGAAAACTGGAACATAAGAAAGGAATTTAAAAAACTGGTGTTAATCTTTTGGTATATGTCCCCTACCCCCCTGTTCATATTATTTATACATAGTTAAGATTATACTGTGCATGAATTTTGTTTTAAATTGTAGCATGAGAATTTTTTATATGACCTTTAAAAATCCTTCTAAGAATATTGGCCCTGATCATAACTGCTTAAAATTGCATCTTATGGATATACACAAGTTTATTTCACCAGTTTCTGCTCTTGAACAGCAAGCAGTAAAAGATTTTCAATTTTTCATTTATTAAAAATATCAGGAGACAGACAGCCCAATTAAAAAATGGGCAAAGGACCTGAACAGACAATTCACTGAGGAAGATATACAAAGGGCCCAGAGGCATATGAAGGAATGCTCAACATCACTACTCATCAGAGAGATGCAAATTAAAACCACAATAAGATACCATCTCACATCTGTCAGAATGGCAATCATCAGCAAATCAACAAACAACAAGTGTTGGCGAGGATGTGGGGCAATGGGAACCCTCGTACACTGTTGGTGGGAACGTAGGCTGGTGCAGCCACTGTGGAAAACAGTATGGGGTTTTCTTTAAAAACTAAG
>PVIW01000246.1:545133-583197 GCA_004026585.1 Noctilio leporinus
TACCCAAAGAATCCTGAAACACCAATTCATAAGAACCTATGTACACCTATGTTCATAGCAGCACTATTTACAATAGCCAAGTGCTGGAAACAGCCTAAGTGCCCATCAGTGGATGATTGGATCAAAAAACTTTGGTACATTTACACAATGGAATTCTATATAGCAGAAAGAAAGAAGGAACTTGTACCCTTTGCAACAAAATGGATGGAACTGGAGAGTATTATGCTTAGTGAAATAAGCCAGTCAGTGAAGAACAAATATCATATGATCTTACCCATTACGGGACAATAATGAACAAAACTAACAACAAGCAAAACAGAACCAAATACATGAATACAGTGAATAGGCCTTCAGTGGTCAGGGGGAGGGGGGAGGCAGAAGCAAGGAAGGGGAGCAGCTTAGACAAGAACCTAGTATAAAGGAACCATGGACATGGACAACAGGTGGGATTGACTTTGAGGGGAATGGGTGGGTGGGGAGGGGGACAGAGGGGAGCAAAAAGAGGATGAATGTAATACAACAACAATAAAATAAAAAAAGGAAATAAAAAATAAAAAATATATAGTATCATAGTAAATACTTTTTGTAGAAGTTCTGTATAAATGTCTAAATGTTAAATTATTTTCTTATTGTCAAAGGCTATGAAGATTTTTAGGATGTTGATATATAGTAATGCCAAATTATGTGTGTACAAAGCAACAAGTTAGGAATAATGCCAAATTCATTCCAGAAATAATAAACAAACCAGTTTGTACCAGGAGTGTAGTGCATAGATTTAAATGTTTGAAGATAGAATGTAAAAAAGCTGGGTGGAACGTTACCATTTGTTTTACAGACTCAGTGGCTACTCTATATCCATATACTCAGCTCAGGGAGGTGAAATGTCTCTCTTCCATATGGTAGAAAGAAAGCAAAGTCAAGTGCTCTTGGTATTGAAATTTGGTGGACAGGTATGAAAGATGAAGAGTTTCTTAGGTAAAACTGGATGAGATTTACCTACTAACATTGTAGAGTTTCCCAAGAGTAAAAAAGATGACAAAACTAAGAACTGAACCATCAACAACTTTGATTCTTTTTAGTTTACCCCCATAACAGCTATAAAAGAAATTCTATTCTTGCTGTATGGTTTGCATATTTAAGAAAAAGGCAGGAAATTCAATGTTATGATTTTCAAACTCTAATAAGTATTGTAGTGAAATGGAATCAGGTTGTAGGTAGGCTTTGTCAGGAAAAGACATGGTGGGGATCAAGATGAACATTTTTGGAGCAACTTATTATTTATTTTCATAGAAAAAAAAGAACAACAGGATTTTGTAGGAAGTACTAAAACTGAAAGTTCTTCACCTTAAGCATTCCTCATTAGATAACTGCTCTGACTCTCAATATATTAGTAATTACAGTGTGGTATTCCCAGAATGCCAGGTGGGTGAATTCACAGTTGGGTTGCTTTATATTTCTTTATCCTTTGTTTCTCTATTATTGTTTTAAATAGTATTATTAGCTCTGAAGGGAACCATGCAAAATATACATGTATGTTAATACAGAGGCAGTATGTATTTTAAAGATCTATTTTATTTTTCCCACTATAACCTAGTCACCTTAGATGACACTGGCCTGGAATTTCACCAACAATTTCAGCTGCCAACAACAGTTTTACAATGGTGCATTCATGTAAAATTCAAATATATGGCTAGCAATAAGGCCAAGTGTCATCAAATCCTACATAGAAGAAAAATCCATGCAAATTAAATGTTTACACTGAAGATAATGCTGACTCAAATGGGGTAGGTGGACTAAAGAATGACAGTATTATTTTTGACTTGTTATTGCTAAATAATGTCTGAACTCTACCTTTTCACTGATTGTTCAAATAACAAATCTAAATACTTTTAGTCATCCAGTTGTCATTATTTTACTTGGCTTTGTTGCTGATAATCAGATGTCAGACCTGGAAGGGCTAGAATGTACTTTGATGATGCCAGGCAGAAAACCCCTTTAAAAAACAAAGGTCTTTCTAGATTACTTCATCTCTGGCATCATTACCACTAAAAAGGAGCTACCTGTTTCATCAGTGACATAACCAATGACAAAAGATCCTTTTGTGCCTTGCTGTGCCTATGCCAGTCTGGCTAGTGACAAATCTCAGGAGAAGGCTTTTTTCTTCATCGGGACAACTAATGTGCTTATCATTAGGAATTTCTAGGCCCTAAAGGATGTATATCTCTCTCTCCAAAAATAGATCCTTCAAATTATGTTTACCAACAGTTTACGTTAACCAGAGTAAAAACAGTGTAAAATATTTATAGCAAATATAAATGTTGTGCTGTGGGTAGCTAAAATTTTATGAATTAGTAAAGTTGTAACACCTGAAAGACAGTCCTGTGGAATCTCTAAGTAACCTTTAGAAATTCAGTTATAACTCAAAAATAGTAGCAATAGGGATAATTGTTTGAGAAGTACAGGTACCAGAAATTCAAGTCTTGTCTACTCCCAGGCAATACTGTGCTTAATGACTCAAGAACCATGGAAGACCATCACCTGTCCAAAAATGGTAATCTCATGTTTTGCTCCCTGTGGTGAACTGTAGCACCTAGATAAGAGCCCGGCATATTAAATCATTTTTGGACAAAAATAACAGAGCTGGTAATTAGGTTCAAGAACCAGTTCTGTCTGTCTCCAATCTTATACTCTGTTTTCTACGTTAGACCTATACCTTTAAAAGATATGAATTAAATAATCTTAGACTCAATGAACCTGTGGGAAGTATGAAGTACATGATTGTAGATCATCTATGGTGCCTCTCAACAGACCAGATCTAATTTTGTGTTGAGCCTCAAAATAAACGAAAAGGTCTTCACTTAAAAAAACAAACAAACATATTTTGCTAAATGTGTTTTTCCTTCCTGTGACATACAAGCATTCTGAATAATAATAACCAATAAAATCAGCTAGCATAAATTTCAGTGGTGCAATGATAGGTAAAGGTGGCTGGAGGCAGCTTTGTCAGCTTTGGGATCAGAAGGGGCCAACATGCCACTTCCCCATCCTGCGTCATGGTTCCTCTGGCACCAGCTGCCTCTGTGTGTCACCCAGGTTCCACTCCATGAGGTCCAAGTCTCACATCTGAAGTGCAAGAGTGGGAATGTGGTGCCACCTCTGCCCTGGACCCCAGGATCAGAGCCTTGGATCTGTCTCCAAAAAAGATAACAGGTGACTGGGAGGCTCTGAGAATTACAGTGAGATTGGTCATTGAGAACAGACAGGCCCGGATTGAGCGGTACTTTCTGCCTCTGCCCTGGTCATCAAAGCCCTCCAGGAACCAGACAGAGAGAAGCGAAAACCCATCAAGCAAAGTGGAAATAGCACTTTGGATGAAATTGTCAGCATTGCCTGATAGATGTAGCACTCATCTGTAGTACAGCCAGAGAGCTCTCTGGAACCATGAAAGATAGAGAGCCTGGGACTTCCTGTCTGTTGGCTGTGATGTTGATGGCCACTACCCTCATGACATCATGGGTGACACCCACAGTGGTGTGATGGAATGCCTAGCTACTTACAAACTACAGAGGAAAATATTTCAATAAAGGATTATTTGACAAGAAAAGCAAACCCTTGAATGAGCTGTTTCTATTCCTCAAATCTTTTATTGTACTTTTTTCTTTGGCTGGTGTAGATAGATTCTGTGTAGACAGAGAAAGAGATAAAGGCTGGTTGCAAGAAGGGGCTCTTAAGAACTGCATTGGACTGTTTTTTGCAGTATATTATCAATAGAACAATTGCCTGGTAGCTGAGTTACTGAGGTTTGGCTTTTTTTAAGTGCCAAGTGAAATGAAGGGTTGACAGCTCAAGAAGGAGCTCCTTGATCGACCCTGTAAACTGTGTGCTAGAAAGTCCTGGTCTATGATGTTAAGTAGCAATCCCAACCCACACTCAATCTTCCATTGCTGCTAATTTTGATGAGACTGGATTTGGAAGATGTGTCGAAAAAGAAAAGCTCAAATTTATCTTAGTCTTTTGCATCTTTACGGTTTTTTAAAAATAGAGTTTGCATAGATTCCCGCGACAGGGCAGTGATGATCAGAGTATCGCCATGAACTGACAGCATCCCATGGTGAATGTCTCCCTGCACAGGGGATGCACCAGGTAGTGTCGCCTCTGCACAGAGATGCTCGACCTGAGCAGAGGGCTGGATCTGAGAAAGGACCCATGCCTTACTTATGATGAGAAGGGGGGAGGATAAGAAAAAGCTTTTGAAGGAGAGGCTCCAAAAAAGAAAGCAGTGTAGCTAGGTAGAAAGATCAGGAAACTGGTATTTGGAATCCAGTTCTGCTTATGCCGACCTCGTTCTAAGACTTGAGGTAGGTTCTTGCACATTTGTGAAACTCAGTACTGTTCTTTGCAAAATGAGGAGGTGGGATCAAATTTGTGCATGTCAAACTTCAGCCATGAAGAGCTGCTGTTTTCAGTTTTGCTACATCACAAACCAGGGCCCACATATGCATTAGGCATGGTAGCTGCAGTGTCTTGGGTCCATGAAAATGTTCTAATTTATTTTAAAATCCAAAGGAAAAAATTAACTTTTAGAGTTGAAGATTTTATTCATGTTTTTACCAATGAAGTCATAAATGTGACATAAAAATATAATATACATACACACATATAAATATATTTATATTTATAAATAGCACATTTTAAAGCATGTTATATACAACACACACACACACACACATATATATATATAAATGTGTATATTAGTATAAATAAATAGATGGAGAAAAGGCAAATACAAAGTATCTAGGCCTTTAAAAGTAAAAAGTTATAATTCAGCCTGCTACAAGCTACTTGGTTTTTAAAAAAATTATATTCTTACTCAACCAAAATTTTTTTCTTAAATAAATGTATTTAAAAGGAAACTTATGAAACATATAAACTCTCATAGACAGAATCTCACTTGTCATACATAGAAGATAACCACAAATACAATGAAAAGTAATTGATTGTCATAAATATTTGCTAGATATGTTTGCTGTTAAAGACTCTGATTCTGAGGTCTGCTTTACATATGCTCAGTAGGAATATTAAACGTATTAGAGCCCTGGCTGGTGGCACAATGGCCTGCAAACCCAAAGGTCGCTGGTTTGATTCCCAGCCAGGGCACATAACCAGGTTGCAAGCCAGGTCTCCAGCCAGGTCCATCGATAGAGTCAGATGAAAGGCAACCATACATTGATGTCTCTCTTCCTCTCTGCCTCTCTCCTTTCTCCTGTATCTCTCTGGAAATAATAAATAAAAAATCTTTTTAAAAAAAAGTATTAGAGGAGCATTAAAGACACACTGGCATGAAATAGAGACTCTCCTAAATGGAATCAGGAGGATTGAAAGATAATTGAGAAGGAATTACCTTTCTGCTTTCATGATTCAGTATTATTTAATGCCAGGTCTCTGTGCCACATAAATTATCTTGCATGTCATCAGGACACAGGGCTTACGATCTAGAACAGATGATCATAAATCGTGGCTGTGCTTCCTAACTGCTAAATTACTTGATTTATGAACAGATGTTCATTTATCAGAAAAATGGATGGGTAGGAAGTTTAGGTATTGACAGAGGAATTTAGTTGGCTATAAGAAAATTAAAGAAAAGGATTTGCACTACACAAGAGGGGTCTGGACTTGCTATCGGGAAAACACTTTGATTATCTGTGATGGCAATCAGATGCCTATGACCTAAAGGAAAGTTTTAGAATAAATAGAAGAATAAAAATAATGCTGTGTGGTGCTCTGAATCCAGCCAAGTAGAGTGGCTGAATTAGGGGACCACACAAGATCATTTTAGAGCTCTACACAAGAGTTGAAGGCTACATTTAACTGCTGTTTCTCTGGTCTTTCTCCTTTCTCCAAAATATTTTTAAAAATAGGTGAGCACTCCTCCCCTACCATATGAGCACTGGACACAAGTCATTCTCTTCCTCGGAAGCAAAACCAGTTTTTGAATTCAAGGTGCATCAGGCAAGCCCTTGCACAACCGAATAATAAGAGAGCTGGCAACTTCATGCCTACTTATTTGCATCTGTGGGGCACAGGCAGAGCTCCAGGAGTGTCCTCAAAGTAATGTGAGCTGGTTAAAAACGAGATAGCTGGGCCCAGCTCCTGGGGTCTCCAGTTCACCGAATGTGGAGTAGTGCCTCTGGTAGTCCCCACGTAAGTAGACCACCATTCTTGCCTTTATGCTCATCAGGGACCCAAGGTGTTTCTACCTCCCTTGACAACTTCTGATCATCAATAAAAAGTTGAAGGATGGCTGTGTGCAAGTGTATGCGTGTGCACATTAGGCACAGAGCCTCTGCACTTGTTTGGGCACCAGGATTCAGGCAGGCCTACAGACGTGAGTAGACCTGCCTGGGAGAATGGGCAGAGGGCGAGTCCCTATGGTGTCCTGCCAAGTTTACAGGTATACGACACATACAAAAACCATGGAAGCCTACTGCAGGGTACAGAGAGTTGCACACTCTAGATTATAACTTGAATGCTTTGTTTACTTTCCCTCCTCTCAATCCCCTCTAGAATAAAAAGGGATTAAAAAAGAGAAAATTTGTAAAGTCTATGATAAAGCAAGAAGGAATTTCAAGTTTGAAGACAATACCCATTGTATTAACAAAACATGATCTAAAATGACAGAAAGGATGATGTCAGAAAAACTGGCAAAGATCACATGTATAAAACGGTGATTGCTTCTCCCTCCTGTGAAGCTCTGGGCTTTCTGTGTAAGTGGAACATTTGGTAAAAACAGGGAAAGGCGGTGTTGGGCGGGAGCAATTTGGCCAGTGGATGCAGGGAGGTGTCCGTGACATCCTTGGCAGCTGGGAGACAAAGGTGAGGCACAAGCTCTAAAAAAACCCCCTGCTTTTTAAAACTCTGAAAACCTGACCAAATGTTTTATTGGGCCACGAGAAACTGTTACTCATTTTACTAATGGATCGGCTCAAAATGGGCAATTCTTCCTCATTCTCTTCATAGTAGATATTGTTCAGTGCTTTCATTAATCGGCAACTGCTCGTCTTAACCTCCGTAGCCTCCAGGACCTTCCCCTGGTCACAGGGCTCCCTCTTCTAGGCTGTGGCGCTGGTTAGTGCAGCAGTCGATGCCTATGCAACACGGCAGAATCTCCCTGGAACTGCCAGAGCCTTTCAGGTTGTGCCTTTGTGGAGCGGTGCTGCATACCCCTTTCTGCTGGCTGTCACATCAGCCTGAGCTGCTCTTACGCAGGCATCAGAATGAGGTTAGAAACGTGGCCCAGCATCAGAACCCCAGATTCAGATGGAACCAATATTTATTGAGTGCCAGTATGTTCCAGGCACTTCCTAAACTCTGTACGGGCATAATACTAAATTTGGGATTCATCCAGTTCTAACATTGGTCCCAACAACTCTTAGGATATGGTTTTAATAATTAGGCCCAATAAACAAAATAGTGATGCTCATTGAACTAAGACATGCATATCTTGGTAATTAAGAGCAAAGGAAGCCTCAATTATACTAGGTGAGGGGTGCCATTTGAGTGCTCTATTATTGTTGTGTTCAAAAAGCATTTGAACTTGAGGGCCTAGGATCCTTAAATGTGTTTCAAAAGCATTTTGAGGGAGGTCTGGGCAGTGGTGGAAGGGAGAGCAGTGGGGGTATGGGAGAGGTAGGGGACAAGGCAAAAGGGAGTGTAATCAGGTGCCCTACAGTTCGTAGAACTGAAAGCTTTCTTAAAGATCATGATGCGCTGGTAAGTTTCAGGAGCAAGGGTAGAAAAATGGCACTCATTACTAGGGGTACTTTAAAATTAAAAAAGAAACTTAAAAAATAAGAAATGAAGATTTTCATGTTACATGCTGCTGGAAAATTATTCTGAACTCACACGATTCTACTCATTCATCTACAGCCTTCTCCAATGTCAGGGTATCCCTTCAAAATCACAGTTATGACTAGTTGGTTCTCTTCTCTAAAGCCTTCTTACTATCTTTAGAATAACTTCCAAGTTTCTTGTCATTGCCCTCAAAGGTTCACACCATCAGATTCAACCTACTTTTCTGGATTAATCTCATACCACCCTGCGCTTGCAACGGCCATTGTTCCACCAAAACACCTTACATGTTCTCACTCTTCTCTTACTGGAACCCCTGATAGTTGGGATCAATTCTTTAGTGTATGCTTATGGCAGGGTCATTTCAGCTCATCAAAGAATCATCCCCCACAGTTCCCTGCACCTTCTCAATCAGGTAAGGCCATTCTAACTAGTTCTAGTCAAAGGCCTATTATTTAAAAAGTGATATGAACACATGTAGGCCAATTCACTGGTGTGAATTCACTTCCCTTATCACAATGACCTGTAAGCTGTGTTCAGATGATGGAGCTACAAGATGAAAACATCCTAGATCCCCAAGTCACTGCCTAGAAAGACTGTCCTGGAGTCAACTGGATTGTAGCAGGATTGGGGAATGAGAAATAACCTCTGTGAGGTTTATTCACTAAGATTTTAGGGTTAATTTGCCACCTTAAGATAAACTAGCTTATTCTGACTAACACTCTTCTATATTATCAGCCCTATCTCAGAAAGAATTAATTCTCCTTTTTTATTAAAGTGGCCACAAGTATCTATACTATGACACTAAATGCCACCTATGTGTGTATGATATATATATGTGTGTGTGTATGATATTTATATGGATAATTGTATATATGTATGTATGATACATATGTGTGTGTGCATATATATAATGGTATATTCATATGCCTTATAATGCTCTAATTAATATAAGGAAAGGGACGCTGATGTGTTGGAAGCACTTCTTTAGGGAGAAGGCGCAAACCTTACTGATCATTGTATTCTAAGTTCCCAGCACACTGCAGATAAATTAATGGGGTATCAATAAACCTTTGTTCAAGGAAAATGATATTATGACTTTCTCCTAGGTAAACGCTACTTAATAGGCAATTTATAAAAAATAAGTTCCTAACTGAAATATATAAGTAAATAAAAATAATACAGTACACTCATCTTGAAAGCAAAAAATATTTAATTTTCTATTATAGAAAGAAAAGGGGCTACCTTGCCCCAAACCAGAGGGGATCAAGTCATCAAACTAAAGCTATATATTCACAAACTATATAGAAGCATTAATTTTTTGAAGTGAGAAAATAGTAACATGTCCACTGACTTCTATAATTTCATCACACTCCTCTATCACATGTCCAAGGACATTTCAATGATTCTAAAGAAGTTTCTTCACTGACTCTTCAAATATAAAGACTTCAAGTGGTTTTGATTTATTCTTGTTTATGATAAAATAAATGTTATTCTGATTGATTGGCAAATGTCTACTAGCAGCAATAAGAGCAATTATGTTTGACATGAAGACATTTTAAAATCTATAACCCAGACCTTTAAAGCCTGATTTGAAATGTCACATTTGACTTATGAGGACCAGTTATAATCCTGCTTCATGCAAAAAGCATTAGGTTAATGCTGGAGCGAAGTACTGTTGCCAAGTGTGCGCTGGCATAATTAATCAGGGATATTTCAGAAACCAATGGTGTCCAAGAGGTTATTGATTTACTGTCATGGCACGTTTTTCTTATGGCTGCACTCGTGCTCTAGCGTGGGGATGCGCTGGCATGCCTTTTTCAGTGACTAAGCCTTGATCTGTCCTCTGGATTCCTGCACTGACATCTGCAAGCACTCACATCTGACAGCCTTATGCCTGAGAGTGGTGGCTTCCAAGTTAATTAGGATTAGTTCAGAGGGGTTTTGGAGTAGTCTGAGCATAATCGAAAGCAGAGAGCCAGAGTGACATGCACCCTGCAAATGGGATCATATTAACAGAATGTGCACAGGTATACACACATGTATACAAATACAGATATGCATACATCCATGTGTGTACACATAACACGTACAACACACACTTGCAAGCACATGCCCATGCACACACATATGCACACACATTCATGCATACACTCATGCAAACATACATGTGAACATACCCATGCACACACACTACATGCTTAATGAACAGGGAACATTTCAGTTTTAATCTTGAAGTTCATCTCTATTATCTATTAAACTAAATTCAAACTCTTGCAGAAACACTATTTTAAATAATATAAAGCAGCTATTACTTTGTTCTTTTTCACAATGACTCCATGACATGGGTAATTCTGTCAGAAGAAATCCTTAAAGCACCGAGTAGTCAAATGTTCTCCCAAAGATTGCAGGGAAAAGTCCAGGGGGAAGGGGCAATTTAATTCATGGCTCACACTTTTTTGCTTGAACCTTCTTAAACAGAAGAGGACACACTTTCAACACAAGGCAATACTGATGGTTATACAAGTGGGTGGGAGGGCAGGTGAGGATAGAGGCCACTAAGAAATGGATGACATCTTTGTTACCTTGTTACCTCGGACACAGTGCATCAGGTTCAATGCCCCATCTAGGCCTTTGTCCACGCCCAATTTCCCTGCACATTGGATGTCTTGCTTAGGCTGCACTGACAATTATTACGTGGCCAATAGTAAGCCCAGATTAATCAGGACTCTAGCAATTGCATAGACTCTGCTTGCTGAGGGCAAGTGGAGAGAAGACGGGGCTAGGAAGCTGTTCAGCATTAGTTGGCTACGTAACTTGAGCCAACTGGAGCCCTTCTAAACCCCAGGATTATCAGTAAGAATTTGCAGCAGTAGACAGAAGAAAGTATGTTCAAACCTTGGACATTTGTGTCCATATCCTTAAAGATACATTTCTGTCCAAACTGTTCCCTTTCCTTGCCTCTGCCTCCCCCCTCCCCCCAACCTCCTTCCCCCTGACCACTGAAGGCCTATTCACTGTATTCATATATTTGGTTCTGTTTTGCTTGTTGTTAGTTTTGTTCATTATTGTCCTGTAATGGGTAAGATCATATGGTATTTGTCCTTCTAGTATAAAGGAACCATGGACATGGACAACAGGTGGGATTGACTTTGGGGGGAATGGGTGGGTGGGGAGGGGGACAGAGGGGAGCAAAAAGGGGATGGATGTAATACAACAACAATAAATAAATAAATAAATAATAAAAGAGGCAAAAAAAAAAAAAGATACATTTCTGTAGCAAGCTCCTTCTTCCTCCCTCTCTCACTGAATAAACTTGTGGTTTAAGTACAACATATATACAGAAAAGTGCACAAATAGTAAGTGTTCAGAAGATGAATATTCACCAAGTGAACTCCCTCCTGCAGCCAGCACTAAGATTAAGAAACTAAGCAATATCTGGTATACATTACCCACATTATGTTCCTGGTGCCTCTTCTTGTTACAACTAATCTCCCCTGGGGTGGCCGTTACCCTGACTTGGAAAGCCAGAGAGTAGTTCTGTCTTAGTTTGGAATGGACATAAATGAAGTTATAAGCTATGTCTTTTTCTGTTGTTCCTGGCTATTTTCATTCAATATTATGCTTGTGAGATTCTTTCACGTTGAGGTACAGAGCTGCAGGTTTCCATTCTCATTGGTGTATAGTACTCCAGTGGGTGAATACAACTCGATTAATTCATCCATTCTGCTCTTCATGACATTGTGGTTCTTTCCAGTTTAGTCCTTGAAAAAGTGTGCCACTATGAACTGTCTTGTGCATTGTTCTTTGGGTGAATACGTTTGTGTTTTCCTTGGGTACCTACGGAGGAGAGGGACTGCGGGATATGATATTGGCGATTTAGCTTTAGTAAATGACGTCAAGGAGTTTTCCAAAGTGATGGTCCCAATTTACACTCCCATCAGCAGATCTAAGCATTTCACTTGTTCCACATCCTCATCAGTGAGATTGTCTGTCTTTTTTTTTTTTTTTTACTTATTCTCATTCCAGTCACTCTCACCCTTTGAACTGTAATGTACTATTCCTAACATAAGCTCTCTGGATGCAAGCCCCTAGCTGCTGTCTTGTTACGGGTTGGGCTCCTTTGGACGCCGACCCTGAGATGGAAATCAGCATGCAGACTATTCCTGAGTGGATTCGGAGGGTCCACGTCCACCTGGGCGGGAGAAGGATGAGTGAGGCAGCAGCGGGACAAGTGTGCCTGTGATGTGTCTCAGTGAGGTTCTTGGCTGGCCCACCAGGGTTGCTGAAGAGGTGTCTCTCATCAGGGTAAGGGGGTCAAGTCCTTACACTCTCATGAGGACCAGTGTGGGAAGTGGGCTGCCCCAATGAAGGGGGTATGACCAGCAGGAAAACAATCCCTTCCAATGAGCATGGCTCCGGTGAGCATGACTTGCAGTGCCCAGCTAACGGGGAGGTGGGTCCTTCAGTCCGGAAGCAGACCGCGTGGCACACAGCAGTACCCAGTGACCACAGTGCTCTTTGTTCAAGCTGACTTTCCCTGCACCGGCCACGTCTTGACCGCACAGTCATCAGTGCCATCAGGCTGAACCCATGTGTCAAATTCGAGGAAGTACCCGCAGTGACGGAGCCAGGCAATTTACCATCGCACTGCGGGGCTATGAGTGCATTGACAGCAGCATTGCAGGGGCTTCAAGTTGTCAGGAGACATGAAGCTGGCCAGCATACGGGAAATCTCCTCACTACGACCTGCTACGGGGCCCTAAGGTCAGCTACTGCCACTTAATACATGGCCATGCATGACCAATAAGTCTCCTTGACATGGAAGTGGGTTTTTTATTAAACAGGTCAGTTGATTGCTATTCAGCATCTTCTTTAGCTGAATACGAGGAACGGTAAGTAGGCCATCTAGTTCAGGTCACTATGGATGGGAAAATATGGGAAAATAAGCTTCAGGCCCCACCTCTAGAGTGTACAAATGGCCTTTGGTTTTATTTTCCCTTTGGCCTTATGCTTCGTTATGTTCACCTAAGGGCCAATATTTTAAATAGCTTTATTTCCCAAACCATATCTATCAAGTCATAACCCTCCCCCTTTTAATACAGTCAAAGATATATATACACAGGGTCAGTAAACACAGATTTACAGTTGTGAGTACGCAAAACACAACTGGATTATTATTTGTTAATTACTGTATTATTTTCCATGCCAACAACTGTCAACTGTAAGCCTCCTTTGGCCCACTCCTATATTTTGGCCCATTTCAGATCAGTCTGAGATCAATGGTATCACTGCACCGTGCTCAGAAAGTTCAGCCAAATCAAAGAAACCTGACTTTCCATGAGCCCCTGCAGCCTCATCATGTGGAGAGACCCATTTTTGTAAGTTTAAATAACACAGCTTGTGGGCCCCTCCTGCACCTCCTCAGGGTCAGGTCCCAATTTTCCAAAGGTCTTAGGTAAGCAGAAAAATCCCTCAGGTCTACAGTGATGAGTTGGAACTGATGTTTCTTCAGAGGGAGGCTTCCTTTCATGAAGACCGGACCTTCAAGGTCTCCAGGACCTTCATCCACTCTTGCTTCAGGCCAATCCCTCACTCCAGCCAGCATATCTGTCTCCCTCTGACGGTCGTAAAATTGAGCTCTCTGGGAGCCCAGAAAGGGGGAAGCAGGTGAGGTCAGAGCTCCCTGGGAGCCTTGACAGCCTTTCCCGTTTGAAGAAGATGGAGGGAGAAAGAATGGGAGAAGACCTATTCAAAGGTATAAAATAAGGAATTGCATGAGGTGCACAAACTAGATATAACAGCCAGTTCCTGGAATGACAGGGTTTGGAATAAAGCAGTCTGGGGATTATAAAGGTCGTTGGTTTGATTCCCAGTCAGGGCACATAACCAGGTTGCAAACTAGGTCTCCAGCCAGGTCTGTAGCTGGAGGCAGGTGAAAGGCAACCATACATTGATGTTTCTCTCCCTCTCTGCCTCTCTCCCTTCCCCTCTCTCTAAAAATAATATATAAAACATTTTAAACATAAATAAATAAAAATAAAATAAAATAGCTGTGTGCTGTGCTGGCCAAAGGCAGGCAGCCTGCGGGCTATCAGGGTGAACAGACTGAAGGTATAAATGCAAATATTGATTCAAATATTGGTTTGAATACTGATTCAATAAATTAATTCAAATAAGTGTTTTGATATATTTGTGAACAAAAATTTACTAGGAAAGGCTAGGGTGCATTAAGAATATCAGCTTATTAAGAGAGACACATAAGTCCTGTCTGACATGGCCTCAGGGCACCTTTTCTTCTGGCCCGAACTGACGCTGAGTGTGACCTTTGGTGGTAACGTCCATCCAGGGGGAGCATGAAATGCAGGACTCCCAGCATTTGAGCAAAGATATTACTGCAGGTCCTTGAGGAGATGCTTTATAAATGTAGATACAAATGTAGATGAGGAACAGGGAAGGGAAGAAGAAAGAGGAAGGGCACCAGCAAGGGCCAGGGTTGCTTTTCTAAGCCATGTGCATTCCTTGAGGTCCAGTTCTTGGCTCTCTGCTTAACTTGGTCCTTGGTCATGCTGTTGTCTTTGATTAATTCTTGGCAGATCATCTTAGTTCATTTCCATTCAATGCCTGCAGTGAACAGGCCATGGTCTTTCCCTGCTTCCTTTTCATTCATCACCTACGGAACATTACAGATAAGCAGGATTCTAAACCAGAGTAATGAGGGGAAATGTCCCCGAATGATCTGTAGGTATCTCTTGTGTGGTAAGGGCTGGAGCATGAGCAAAGGAAACGCACCCCAAAGAACCACTGACTTCACAGCCTCGCAGGCAAGGGTGGGACACAGGGTGGGACATGGAATGGGACACTGGATTTCCAGATAGTAGGTGCTTGCTTGGTGCATTTTTGCAAAATGAGGGAATGGGTGAGGATTCTGCAGAAACACGGAGGATACCCAAGGCTTGGACGGAGCTGTCTTTTGTCATTTTAAGTTCACAGGGAGGATGAGGGAGTCTTTCTAGAAGGGTCTCTCTCACAAAGCGTTCTATTCTGAGCGAGGTATACTGGGTTCAGCTCTTGCCAAATTTAAATTGCATCCATGTTAAGGAGGGTAAAAGGCTTTAGCACATTCCTTTGGGGAATGGAAACAATTTATTTTGTTTGTTTCTAATGGAAAGGGCTCGCTCCAAAATCTCACTGTGAGGTCTGAGACTCTGGGTTGAGGGCTGCCAGGCAGCCAGAGAGAGAAGAAGGGACCGAGGGTGGGGGCGGTGGGGGGTGAGTCCCGGGGACCTCATCAGGTGCCGGAAACATCAGCAGCAGCGGCTGGCTCTAAAGGCAGTCCCTGGATGTAGGTCAGGAAGGGACAGTTAGCTAGCTCTTATATGGACGGGCTTTCATGGCTCTTCCATTTTTTCTTTAAAATGTTTGTTTTGGGTTACAATGAAAAACTTCCTCTGTTGTTCAGCGCAACTGCCATATCTTTTTCATTGTTGTGTGTATGTGTGTGTGTGGGGGGGGGGGGGGGGGGGTGTGTGAAGATGTGTTTTGTTTGTTTTGTTTTTCTTCCCTGATATTTGGAAAATGAAACTGCCAGGCTGACAGCCCTTCTCCCCCTGGAGGAGGACGGTGGTGGCATAAATGCGAATGACGAGGAACAAGCCTCTGGAAAGATTCTGTTTTGCCTCCATGAACTGGACGCTAAGAAACGTAAGCGGGGCTTAATTAGGCATGATTTCTCATCTGTTGGTATCCTCTGCACGCTTTCCTTTCTGCTTCTTCTTCTTCTTTATAACATAATTTCTTTCCAAATACCAGGCTTAGCCTCTATCCCGAGTGGAGTGTGGTCGCTGTGAAGCCGCTCATGTTGGGCTGCAGCCTCAGTTCACATGGGCAGCGTCAGTAACAAGGACAGCGCCTCCTTCCCCGAGTTCCCAAACCTGTACTAAGCGTGCTGGCCCGTTCACGGATATCCGGGCTCTTTTCATTTTCCGCAGAGAGCAGTGTGCTTTGGGCCTTCAAGATGTCGTTTAATGGCTTTATAGAAAGCAATCAATAACATGCAGGTAAAGTTGTACTCCGGGTGCATAAATCCTAGCACAGGGAGACAGCTGTGGCAAGCGTCTGGGACGGTGCCAGTCTCCAACTGGGGAGTCTCAAGGAAATGATCCTGAATGTGGGGCTTTGTTTGGATTTCAATGGAACATAATCGGGTGACATCTGGTCCCCCACCTTGTGCTGGCTTGGCCACACTTCCTCCACCATGGCTCTGGGCATCCCCTGCAGGGCTTCCTGTGAGTGCCAAGTGCCAGTGCCCTGCCTGTCACCAGCTGCCAATCAGTTTTTCACAGTGGGGGATCTGAAAAGAACTTGGGGCCGTGAAGGCACCTGCTGAGAACGACTCGTAAAAATGATCTTAAAATGCAATTTGGGTCCCACTACCCCACAAGTTACTGGACACGAAACAAAAGAGAATTACAAAAATAACTTAGGAGGGAGGAAACGCGAGCAGAGGGAATGAGGAGAAACATGGAAAATTAGCAGTGTGGGGCACAAGGTAAGGGGCGAAAGAATTAAGGAATAAAGACTAAGAGTAAACAAATTCATGGAAATATATGCGCTCTTACTAATAAGCAGGCCCATTTAAATGAAAAACCATGTTCACATATTAAATTAGCAAGGCCTTCTTTTAAAGTAAGAATGCTTAATGTTGCAAGAATGAGGTGAAAAGCGCATGCTCATGAATGCTGGGCAAAGAATACATTACCACCACTGTTTTGGAAGCAAATTGACCCTATTTTCAAAGGGCATAACCCACTACCCAAGGACTGAATTGAATTTTTGAGACCCCGTGCTAAGCAATAAAAATCAGCCTAAATAAACACAAGCTAAAAATACCCTTTCCTAGTGTAGTAAACAAAGATATTTTCTCTGACACTATTTTAATACCAAAATAATGAAATTTTTTCTTAATGATCTACAATGAGGGAATGTTTTTAAAACTGAGATAGAAGCATTCAATGGATATTACAGAATCATTAAAGGATATTAGTAATAAAAATACTTATCTTATGTGGGCATCCAAGAACATAAAGGAATGCTATTATGATCTTACTTAGTTTAAAAATCTTATTTATAAAACAACCTAAAAGGAACAGATTATAATATTAACAGTGATTTCCTTTGTCTGAAAGACCATGAGTGATCATCTTTCTTATGTCTACAATGTTATATTTTTCAAGTGTTCTTTACCTGAATGTCTTACTTTATTATTAAGTATAAATTCATAAAATTTTTAAAAAGAATACATTAAAGAAAATGTGCCATAGGAAAATATTAGAATACAAGTATAGTGTTTTTGAGAAAACACAGAAATATAAAACAACAGGGCTCAGCTTGTAGTAAGTTTAGAAGATGAACCGAAGAAAGGTTGAGTGAGTGAGTCCCGATAATCAGAAATAAAATAGAAGTGAGGAGGAGGAAGCAGCTTAGCTAAGTAAAGAGAAAGGTAGAGAAGTAAGAAAAATACTAGGAAGTAGAAAAGGGAAAGAAAAAGCTATCCAGTGAAAGTTGAACAGCTGAAAGGTTAGATCACTTTTGCTTTGTTAGAGGACCATTTAAAAATGCTTGATCACTTTAAGTCATGCTGGGGTAAAGCCACATGGATTGACAAACAGAAAACTCAAAGACAATTGGGCTGAGTAAGGGATGATGTATTAATCTGATTTCCTTTACACACAGTCATGGCCAGAAGAGTCATGGTGTTTTAGGTTTCAAGTTTTCCAATAACTCCACCGGGGTATAAATGCCCTAACAAACATTCCTTGTGGCTGTCTCCTGCCAACTGAATTAGTACCCTCCTGCTTATCTCTGGTGTTAGTTTTATGGGTAATATTTGAGGTTAGCTAAGCAGATTTGTTTGAGGAAAAATTTAATGGGGAGAATATTAGAAAGGTCTTTAATAATAATGCAATGAAATTTGACTTCGAAAAGGCTTCTGAAAAAATTGACCACAATGTTTAGCCAGAAATGTGTATATTGCCCAACTCTCATCTGTGGTCTGCCTAACAATTCCTTACCCTTGCATTAACCATCTGGGAAACTAAGGAAGACCACAATGGTTATATGTCTTTCTAAGATCTTCCCCTTGCTAGGTTGTAAACCTTTTCAGAAAAGAAATCTTCAGTTTTTAGTTCTAGTTGATGCACATTGGTTTCCTCCCTCTTTTTCTAATCTTGCATAAAATTCCTCCTTTCATTCTAGAAACTCTTAAGAACCATTTCTCAAAACTGATATATTATCAACTGTAAATTTGTGTGATTCTTGGCAGCAGTTTTCTTCAGGTCAAATCAAAGGCTTCCCCAAATTTCCTTTTTCCCTACCTTTGCTCCCCTTTTTGTTTTTCAGCTTGGAAAAAAAAAAAAGAAAAAAAGATGAGATAAAATAGGCGGTTCTTGTTTTCCAGCAACATCAATAATGTAAGGCCAGACTGTGAGTTTTTTAGTTTCCCCCCACAGGAAATAAATCTTTCTACTTCTCACTTGTGGGTGGAACCTTCAATTTCCTGGAGAAAAAGAACCTTGGAAATGATGTCACCCTGTTTTAACGACATGAACTATTTAATACTTCCTATGCTACTTGGATTATAGAAACCCATTTACCTTCCCTTGGTACAGTTTAAATTTGCAAGTAGATTTAATATGGAGATGTTTTTGCTATGCCATATTATGAAAACACTTCTTCTTGCAAATTATTAGACTGCTTTTTATGATTTATTTCACTGAAATGTCTATGGCTGAGCAGCAGCAATTGCTGAAAGGCTCTTAGCAGTGAGTGGCACCTTGAATGTGCCATCTAATTCTCTTTTTCAAAGTCAGGATAGGTTAGATACTCTCTCATAACTCACATGCTTTCTGAAAGATAATCATTGAGAGAAATTGACCGTAAACTAATCATTTGCTTTTCCTAGAGACCAAAGATCATCAGCCAACTTAAATTCATGGCAGTAATATCCAGGAAGGAAGAGAACTTCATGAGGTTCTTTAAATCATGGTGAAGTGGAGTTTGCTTAGCTCACTGGTCTCTTTAAAGGTGTCCTTACCTAGATTTCCTTTCATGAGGCAAAGAAAACTCTCTAAGTTAATGAGAGTTTTTCTAATTTTCCCTTTTTTGGGTGTGTGTGTGTGTGTGTGTGTGTGTGTGTATGTGTGTGTAAGAATTCAACCTATTGTAGGGTTAGTTTGGTGGCGATTTTATTTCTCCAGGTGTTTTAAAAACTGTTACACTCAGATAGAGCCTCACTGTCTCCAACTAATCTTTTTTCCAATACAACTTTGGCCTACATAGTCAACAGAAATTGTTCATTTGGCCTCCAGGTTGCTATATCTAAATATTATAGAACTGAAACTTTTAGGTAGCTCCAATGCTGTAGGTTCCCAAATAAATTGATCATCAGCCACTTTGCCCTGGTATTACTCTTCTAGAATTCTCTATCCATTATCCAAGCAACTGCTTAAAAACAACATTGACAATCATTCCTGCCTTCTCTTTTGGTTTCTGCTGGCAAAAATGAACAGTGAACCCTGAGAATGGACCAGGCTTTGGCAGGGGGTGTGGTGTACCTTCCCAACTTTCGCTATGAGCATGTAAGACCCGAGGAACCTTTCTGACATACAAATTCATGTGAGTTCGAAGCTTGGGGAAGAATTCTTAGCCAGATTGGAGGGAACAATCAATAGCATTTAATACTCTTGAGAAGGCAGAATAAAGACTGAAAAATATCTATTGATGTTCTGGCAAATGTATGTCAATAGAGAGCCTTGAAAAAATGCATTTCAGCAGAAGATGGGGACAGAAAGCAGAAGTGCCGCAGATCCTGCTAGCCCATATTATTCATTAAGACCTCTTGGGTCTAGGATTTAAGACCTGTCATCAGTTGCTTCTCAAGTTGTTTTCAATGTAAGCATCCATTTATCATTTTCAAAGCAGCTTTGCTTGTGCCAGTCTCCTTACCGGTTCTGTACTCCATTCTACTTTGCCCCTCCTTGATTCTCTCTGCAAATCAAGTCCATGAAATGCCTTAACTGGCTAGCAGAGGCTGTAAGGTAAGACAGCTGAGAGAGGAAAAATCTTTAAACAAAGGTTTTTATGAGTTTGGCAAGAAGGTATGGCTAAAAATGAAAGATATTCTTCTCTCTATATTAGCAATGGTTAACAAGAAATCTTTGCAGTGGGACGACATGTAATTCAGCACTCCTAACTTGGTGCAAACATAATTCTAATGGTGATTTGAGTCATAATTTGCTGGTGGTTGTTCATAATTCATAAGGAGGATGAAGGAGCACAAGCTCTTTTTAATTTGTCCAGACATGTTTGAGACTCTCCCGTTTAATGACAGATTAACCACAGTGGCAGACTTTTGAGTTTATTTTAGTAATCAGGAAATTAAAGGCTTCTCTTCACTAGCATTGGTATAGAAATGGTTCAGTCTAATGGGAAACATCTAGCCTTTGTCTTAGGAGAAACCTAGATTCAAATACTGCTGATGTCATGGATTAAATTGGAGGACTTTGAGCATCTACTTGTGTTTTCTGATCCTTAGTTTCCTCATCTGTTAAGTGGGGATGATAATAGGGTTCTCATGGGATCGTTCGTGAGGATTAAATTGTATTAACCCACAGCTGGGCTAAACAGGCACTCAGTAGTTTCCTGGTTTCTTTTGCCTTCCATCCTCCTTCATTGCTGAAAATCCCAAATAGGAAAAGCACCACCAGCCGCACATGGACATGCTTAGCCTGGAGGGCTGGCAGGAAGTGCTGAACAGTAAGGGGAACACAGCCTGTCACTGAAGTCCTTGCTTTTGGAACTAAGTCTCTGTATTTCTGGGCGAAAGTAAGAATCAGAACTCAGGAAGAGGTTATCCTGTCCTATCAACTGACTGAGCTTGCGGGGTCAAGGCTGAGAGCACATGTGTGAGGGGTGGTTGTGTGGCTTAGATTTCTAAGTCCCCAGGGCCCCCGTGGTACCTACAACCTACCAGATAACTAAAGAAACAAAGGATGGTGCACTGGCTGGTTAAAGCAGTGCATTAAAAACCCCTGGCTAAAAAATAATTTCCACTTGGCTTTGACACAGATTCTGTATGACCAGGGGCAAATTACATAAAACATCACAACTTTGTGTCTTTGCTGATCAATTGAGACCCAGAATGTTGTAAGAACCAAAGGGGGAAAAAAAAAATTAAACAAAAACCCAAACCAAACTAAATCAAACCAAACCAAACCAACAGAACAAGCCAAACCAAAACAAACCAAAACCAAAACAAACAAAAATCCAAAGGAGCAGAAGTAAAGCTTTTGTAACAATATAAATGTTTAAGTGTAGCAGTTTGTTTACATACACATATGCAGAAACTCAGTAGTATATTTTTCCACAGAAAATCCCCAAAGCTCACAAATGTTGCATTTGTACTAATTGCGGAGGTAATTTTTTTTTTTTTTTTTTTTTTTAAAGGTTTCCTCAATTCCTTCATTCAATTCCTTCAGGGTCAGTGAATGAAGACTTTTTTTTTTTTTTTTTTTTAAATAGTCATGCTCTCTGGAAATATTCAGAGCCTCTCCAAATATTAAGAAACATACTTCAAACTTCTTTTTGTTTCAGTGCTTTACTGACTGCAGGAGTGGAATGGCTGGGACCCCGGGATCTTGGAGTGCTCCGAGAAAGCCATCAGGCACAGGCTGGGGCGGGGGACCTGCCAGCAGTCTTTGATCCTGACACAGTGACTGCAGCAAAAACGACATAGGGCTTTGAAATGACTTTTCCAAAAGAGCCATTCACCAGAAAGTCATAGGCTGTCTTAAATATTTACTCCTGTGACTCCCGCTGCATATCTTGGGGGCAAATGAGACGAAAGGTTAAAAATGTTTCTAAAGCCAATGATAGGATTTAAGAGGTCTAGTCCCTTTCTGCTGTCATTGTCCTGAAATGAGGAAAAGGAAATGAGTTGTTTCAATTTTCCCATCTACTACTGACATTTTTTACAAGAGGTCACAGTCAGAGAAAAATAAATGTCTCAGCTAATTTTGCTCTTAAAAAACAAACAAACTGGGATGGGAACATAATTTTATTTTTTGTTTCTGATATTCTAGCATATAGGGAGTGCTAAACAAAGAAAGGAATAATCACCTATGAACTGCTAATAGATTGGTTAGGGAATTAAATTCCACACAGAATATACCACTTTGAATTGGTAAGTACCACCTTATAGTATATTTTCATTTTGGTGGGACACTTTTCTCACTTTACCTTTTATTTTATTTAATTAAAAGATTTTACTTATTTATTTTTAGAATGAGAGGAAAGGAGGGAGAAAGGAAAGGAGAGAAACATTGATTAATGTGCATGAGAAACATCAACTGGGTGCCTTTCACAAGCCCCCAGCTGAGGACTTGGCCCAAAACCCAGGCATGTGCCCTGACTGGGAATTGAACTGTCGACCTTTTGGTTTGTGGGACAACACCCAACCTACTCAACCACACCAATCAGGGCCCTTTTCCCCCTTTAGATCAGTGATAAGTTCTATTTCTATCTACTTGCCATTCATGGAAGATTGTGTTTGGATTTAACAGTTCTCTAACTAGAGAAAGGCTTGAAAATCACCAGGTAAGAAAAATGTCTCAAGTTAGGAAAATAAAACATATTGAGTAGTGAATGAAAACCCAAAGTTCAAGTTTAAGGAGTCAGTAGCAGCACAAATATGCTACAAATAAAAACAGTAGCCTCAGAGATCAGCATATACCAGGACCCAAATAAGGTTGTAGAATTACAAGAAAGGAAGAGAGAAAACATTGGTAGGGATAACTTTTAGTGTTGTTTATCCTCTATTTTCCATTTAAAAACTCATTTTTTTTTTTTTTTTTTTTTTTAGGTTTTTACCATAGCGACCAATTCCCAGCCACATTTTCTTAGTGCTTTTGGCCACAGTAGAGACAACACTGCCTCTATTGGGAAGTTCAACTTTAATCATTAATTAACTAATCCATTAATTTTCGTAATAGTACTCTGTCTTAAATTTATAGTTGCTTTCATTGTTAGTATCTTTACCTACTTCAGATGTTTATTAGGTTTATAAAGCTAGACATTTTCTTAAGCACTCAAGCCACCATTTACAAAGGAAAACACTGTAAACCTGTACAATAATGAAAAACACAACATCATCATTTTTGTTATCTCAGCAAGGTACAAAAACATGGTTTCCGACTATTCCTTAATCTTTGGAAAGATGAATGATTAGTAGCCAAATACAATCTAGATCTCAAAGTCTAGAGAAGATGGGGCAACAGGGTTTATAGAATCATAGAATCCTTATGAATGATTCACATATATCATCAAACCTGGAGAAATCATTAGGGAGGTTGATGTCTATTAGAATTCTTGAAAATTCCCATTTAAGTTGTAAACTCTCCTTCCACAAAAATCCACATATGCACATGTTCACACACAGTTTATAAACTATTTATGACCTTCAATCTACTTATGGGCATTGTGGGTAACCCCATGTTATAAACTGTATCATGTTTCCCCCAAATTCATATGTTCAAGCCCTAACCCCCAATGGTACCCTTAAAGAGAAAACTGAGGTTAAATGAGATGATAAGGGCAAGGCCCTAATCCAATAGGACTAATAAGAAGTAGAGGCACTAGGGAAGCCAGCACAAGCCGGAAAATCCCCATGAGGACCCAGAAAGCAGCCATTTGCAAGCCACAGGGAGGCCTCAGGAGAAACCAAGGCTGTGGCACCTTGATCTTGAACTTCCTGCCTCCAGAACTGCATGAAATAAATTTCTGTTGTTTAAGCTAGCGGTCCCCAGTTTTTCTGGCACCAGGGACCCTATCTGTGGAAGACGACTTTTTCCACGGTGTGGAGCAGGGAGGGGGTGGTGGTGGTGTGGAGTGTGGTGGGGGGACAGGACGATAGGAGTCGTGTACAGGAAGCTTCACTGCTCCTGCCCCTCACCTCCTGCTGTGTGGCCTAATAGGCCACCGGCCAGTACCAACCCATAGCCCAAGGGGTTTGGGGCCCCCTGGTTTAAGCCACTTGGTCAGTGGCATTTTGTTATGACAGCCCTAGCAATATACCCCATGACTGAAAGCGCCATGATCATATGAGGTCTGTCCCAAAAGTATTGGCTGCGCAAACCATTTTAATTATATTGATTATTGGCTTGATACTTTCTGGGCAGTCCTCATCTATGGAGGAAAAGTGTGCTTCAATTGCTGTTGCCAACTGCAGACCCAGCTCTTCATCCATGAACTATTCTGTATCACACAGCAACTTGTGGGGTTATTCTATGTCACACTGGCAGATATTCTTCCCTGATCATTTATTCACCTGATAGTTCACAGAATCAGAGACTTCTAGAGGGGGAAGAAATCTACTTTTAATTGCCCTCACAAGGCATCATAACAACTCTAGTAATATCTTCATTGGAAAACAAAACAAAAAAATACTTTAGGAGGGCTAAAATGTTACATATCTCATTGGAGGATTAAACGGAAAGATAAAAAGCACAACAGAATCAACCCGTAACCAAATCTGTGAGTTCATATCTAGAAATAAGAAGGAAGTGAAGAAAAAGAAGAATTTCCAGGAGTTTCAGCTTCTGGTTGTGTTTACAGATGAAGCAAAACAGGTAGATCGTCAGGGTGGCTGGGCCGTATCTAACAGCTTTGGAGCCTGGCGAAGATTCCTATGGAAGCACCTTGTGTTATGTTTGGACTCTCTCAGATATAATGGTCTGGGATGCCCACCTGGGCCCAGATTTCCACCTAAGGACGGGCCACTTTAGAAGCCACTCCCTGCTTTATGCAAGTTACAGAAGCTGCAGCAGCACGGAGAACAATGCAGTCCTTCAAGGCTTGCTGCTACGTGGCTTTCCTTTGATTTCCGCATTTTCTCCCCATCTCTGTAACAACCACAACCTGCTACTGCCACTTCTTATTATTTTTGCTTACTGCTGCTGACAGATCCATGTAAGGCAGGAACCTGCCACTTTCAAAAGGCACTTTCTCCCAGCATGGAAGGGAAAAAGTCTTTGAAGCGGAAACTGGGTCAGTGGGAGCTGAGTTCAAAGCACTCCCCAATGGCTAGGAAGTTAAGAGGAGACTTCAAACAGGGAACGGCCCTGTCTTTGATGAAACTGAATTTTCAAAAGACTTGCTTCTGCTAGCAGAAGAAACAGGCAGATTTTCCACACAGGGGATGTAGGGAGAGGAGGTGACAGGATGCTAACCTGGGAGACTTAGTGTAAACAAACCAGGACCAGGAACTTCAGCTGAGGGGATTTGGTATTACTGAAGTGAAAGTATTTGTCTTGCCTTTAAGGATTTAAAAACGGTTGAAGTGCTTCCTTGAATGACCATACTCTGAACGACTTTTGAAAATGATTTACTCTCCCTGTAAAAACATTTACATTTTCAGTGCAAATATTGAGGACTTGATAGCATGACTACACAGTAAATGCATCATCAATAAACATCAGCTTGTGGGTAAATATTTCGCTTGGGAATAATCTGATCCTATACATAGTATAAAATAGGTAATAGTGTAAAATAGTTCCTGATGGTAGAGGTATAGAACTTCTAACTTTCTACATGCTATGTTGAAGGTCTGTTAACTGAAGAATTTGTTCCAGTATCCCAACCTGAAATCTGGAAAGCATATTCTCATAGGCTAACAAGGGAATAAATAAATGTTGGTTATAGTAGTTTGGGTAGCATGATCTTTGGTATATTATGGGCAAAACACCCCTAATTGGGTAGTATGCTCAGAAATCTAACTCCATGGTTTCTATTTTTAAAAAATCATACTAAATTTTTAATTCCAACCGAGGAAGAAATAATTTTTTAGAATATGACCCACTTGAAAAACTTAAGGACCACCTATAGTACTTGGCACATGTAGCAGTCAAATTCTAAGGTGTGTTTTCAATGATCCCAGCTTCCTGGTATTCTTGGCCTCGTTTGCTGGTGGGCTGGCCCAGGGACCTGCTTCTAACAAGTTGAAGGACTGCCACTTCTACAATTAAGCTAGATAAATCTGTGACTTCCATTTGCCAGCAGGCTATCTTCTTTGCTGGCTTTGATGAGGTAAGCAGCTACATGGCAAGGAGGCCCACATGGCAAAAATTGATGGTCCAACAACCAAGTAGAAACTGAGGTTCTCAGTCCAACAGCCCTTCAAGAATCTTGCTAATAGCTAAAAGACCTTCCCCACTCAGTCCTTCAGATAAGATCCCAACCTTGATGACACTGATTATACCTTATGAAAGGCCCTGGTGCAAAAGACCGAGATAAGCCATGTTTGAACTCCTGACCTACAGAAATTGTGAGATGATAGATGTGCATTGTTTTTTCTTAACGTTCACCCAAGGACATTTTGTCATTGTTTTTTAGAGAGAGGAAGGGAGGGAGGAAGGGAGAGAGAGAGAGAGAGAGAGAGAGAGAGAGAGAGAGAGAGAGAGGTTGATTGGTTGCCTACATTACATGCCCCTACCAAAGGGATTGGATTCACAACCCAGGTATATGTCCTGACTGGGGGTTGAACCTGCAACCTTTTGGTTTACCAGATAATGCTCCAACCAACTGAGCAACAACAGCCAGGGCAAAAATGTGTATTATTTTCAGATGCTAAGTTTGTAATAAACTGTTATGAAGCAATCAGAAAAACCAAGAAACTAAGTGTTGATTAATTTTATCATTTTGACCTTACTCTTATGAGTTTGGACCAACTCACCACCATTCCATTTGGGCCCTTAATGTTGTTTCAAAATAATTTTACTTACCTTATTAACTCCCTAGCACATTAAAGATCTTATCACCGCATTTTTTTCTACTCTTGTTTAACCTTCTCAATTATGTTATTCTTGTTGGGTTCCTATACTGTTAGCTCTTCCTATATTATTTATTAAGAGAAAGATGAGCTGAAAGGTAAGACTATTCAAAAGTCTGGCAGAAGGGATGGTATTCACATAAATATTCACTCTCTGAGAGAGAGATAAGTAGTAGGGAAAAGGATTGGGTGGCATGAAGGGTGTAAAAAGGAGAGATGAAGTTTGATTAAGCTTTGAAGATGTAGAAATGAAGAGAAGAAATGGAAAGAATATGTAATGGGGTTTATTTCAGAAACAATAGTTTACTTAGTTTAAAGGGAACAAAAAATGAGGGCAGGTTGCTCTTCTTACCTACATGCGCATGGAGATGGTGAAAGGAAGAACAGTAGAAAGAATGGTCAAGGGCCAGTAACCAGGATGGGACCCAACAAAAGGCCAGAAAAGTTGCAGCTTGAAAGTGCAGTGCCTTCTGGAGCCGAGAGGTCATTTGGGTGCACAGAACCAGAGAAAACAATCAGGAGGAAACCAGAGAATTTATTCATTCACTTAATAGTTAGTAAGCACCTGTAATGTGTAGAATCATGGAGCTTATAGACCAGCTACTTCAGCAGACCAAGTCATGGTGCTACCTGAATTTATCTTAGGCCAAAATCCACTCTAGTTTGCAAACAAATGGTGTCACGAAGGCTGGTTTTCAAGATAGCAACTCTGGAGACTTCTGGAGACCACTTAAGATAGTATTATGTATTATTTTCCTAGGGCCTCTATAAATTGGGTGTCTTAAAACAATAAAAAATTATTCTCTCACAGTCCTGGAGGCTAGAAATCTGAAATTAATGGGTCAGCAAAGATGCAATCCCTCCAAAGTCTCTAGGGAACAATCCTTCTTTGCTTCTAGCACTTAGAGACTGCCAGCATTTCTTAGCTTATGGGCACATCACTCTAATCTCTGTCTTTGTGATTATTACCTGCTCCTCTTCTATGTCTGTCTAATGTTCCTCTGCCTTTCTCATAGAAGGACACTTGTGATCAAGGTAAGCTCTCCCTTTCCAGATCTTTAGCTAATCACATATTTTTGCTATATGAATTAATAATCATTCTTTTGTCATAATAGGTAACATACACAGATTCTGGGGGAAAGGTGTGAATGTTTTTTGTTGTTGACTTTTTTTATACATCAATATAAATTACTCATGAAAACTTAAAAATTTCTTTTAAATTCTCACTTGAGGATTTTTGTAAAACTTGATTAAGACAGGGTGGGGGAGAGAAAGAAGAGAGAGGGAGAGAGAGAGAGAAAGAGAGAGAGGTCCATTGGCTGCTTCTTGTGCCTTGACCAGGGATCGAACCCACAACCTTCTGGTGTACAGGATGATGCTTGACCAACTGAGCCACCTGGCCAGTGCTCATGGGAACATTTTGAGATTTATAAATTCCCTAATGTTT
The DNA here is from genome assembly GCA_004026585.1 of Noctilio leporinus. NCBI lineage: Eukaryota > Metazoa > Chordata > Mammalia > Chiroptera > Noctilionidae > Noctilio > Noctilio leporinus. The sequence continues at coordinate 573,312 of PVIW01000246.1, forward strand.
GGCATTCTAGTTAGCCCATTCTCAAACCATAGTAACTAGCAGGAACACAGTTAAAACAGAAAGCCATGTCATTCTTTCAGGAACAGAGGGAAGGCGTGGAAGATTATAAAGGCTGCTTCTTGTTCTAGAGCCAATCTTGATAGGGAAAGAAGATACCAGTGATCATATTGGTGGAGAAAAGTGATTAAACCCAAGGGCCCATGTACAAGGGAGAGAGGGAGCTGGGCCAGAAAGGGCACTAGGGCTGGGCTCAGCCACCAGGGACTCTGGTGCAGTGTAGCCTTGTTTTAGACAGGCCACCACACAGGAAACTGAATGAAACTTAGTGGGTTCAATAACTTATTTAGGTTGAGTCAGTTAGTAGGCAGAAGTGACCTTGATCTTTGTGACTTGAATGCAGATCTATACTTCTTAAAAGCCTGTGCTGTTAGATGGTAAGCCAGACTGTCCCCATAACACACCTCTGTTGAGGGTATTCATCGACTACTTTGCTATCAGGAGTACAGATGATATTTGCTAGCCCCTGAGCAAAGAGATCCATGAATGGAGCAGCTGTTACCAAGTCTCCAGTGTTTGTCCTCGCAGGATAGAGACACTCAACTCGTTCTGTAGGAAATGTGGATGAAGAACCCCACTTTTGAGACTGCATCATTGGCTGGTAGCAAAGAACAGCATCCTCATCCCCAACTTATTTCTTTTCAAAGCAATTAGCATTCTGTATGACTGCAGCTTTGGAACGGGTGATATTTGTTCCTGATTGGATTTTGTACCAACACATAAAATGAATAAACATTTTCCTTTCTGAACTAGCATGTATCGAATTCCATTATGGTATCAATAAAATGGAAGGAGCAGTCAATTTCGAGCAGGGCCCTTGGCGGGGAATAAAAGCACCATGAAACTGCATCCTCAGTCTACTCTGGAAGTTATGTTCTTTCTTCGTCACCTTCTCCTTTCATTACTTTGTATAAATAGATGCGGTGTCAGTAGATGGTTGCTGCACATATCAAAACGTTGTCCAGAGGAAAACTGACAGCACATTCTAAAACCTCTGTCCTTTGGTGGATTGTCCTAATCGCATACCCACTACTTGGCTTTTTAGAGGCCAGCACCTCTTCCCATGTCCTTTCCCAGTCCTGTTCATTTCAACCTCCCCCCCTTTTCTTCAGTTCCTTACACATTTAACTTCATTTTTCAGGCTTTCAGGGGCACATTTTGTACTTATGAAAAAATGTGCTATTAATAGCAATGTTTCAAATTGGGATAATTCCTCAAATTGCATGCTGCCTGGTTGCCATGGGACCCAACTTGTTACTAGGTTCACTGGGTTCATTTTTGGGGTGCTTACCTTGAAAAATATTAAAGGACTGTCATACACCCAGCATAATCCTTCTATGACTTAACTGGCATGGGATGGGAAAGGGCTAGTGCATATAATTGTCCCAATTTCTCACTGTTGATGATTATCCAATCCTCTGTTTCATTCTGTTTATGTAGGTATTGGTTTAAAAAAATCCAGACACAGGATAATGGCAATACTTACCACTAACATAGGTTTCATAATACCTTTCTATCCACCTCAAATGGTTATTGGAAGCACTGAATGCTGTAATGTATGTGAGAGAAAGTGCTTTGCCAACTGTGCTAAGCAAATGGAAGAGGTTATGGTATTAACTTGGGTAATGAGGACTGACTAACGTTCAATGTTCTGATGAATAAACCCAGAAGTCTTGTTTATTAACTGGCATTTCAGAGGTGTGACCCCCACCCCACAAAAAGTGATAACCATTGCTGATCCTTAATGATGCTACTGTGGTGATGTTACAGATCATTTCTTCTAAAGTTGAACCATGAATCAGATTTATAGCTGAGCATATTTCCCTCTTCGAGTATTTATTTCAAATGTAATGACTTCTCAGAGAATGAACCTAAGTTCAAGTATTCTGGGTTGTCAGGAAAAGGCTTTAGTGGTAATGGGCTATGAGCTCATGAACCCAAACTGACTTTATGCATTTTTCAATAAAAGAAGAATTAACTTGATTATGTGAGATAGCATAAAAGCACCCTAGTAGACATTCAGATCCCAGGACTCTTCTAAAGGCCCCACATTTTCCCGGCTTGCGCAGGAAGCTCATTTTCACAATGAAAATCAATTCTCAAGCTGGTACCTTTCTGGCCACAGTGCTTGGTTTGCAGCACTTCAGATGAAACTGTTGAGGGCGAAAGCCTTCTCTCCCTGTATCTTCTACTGCAGCAGCATTATAAAAATGCACAGCTTTGCGGCACATTTGCCATGTTCCAGAAACTACTCAGCGGGCTTTGCGTTTCTGGAACCCACGTAATAATTTCATGGCCCCACGGCTTCGCATTCAGACTGGGAACTTTTCTACAAGAAAAATCCTTAACACCTTGCCTGGCGATCAAGGAGAGAGAGCTGTGGAACCTGTGGTCTGCTACCCATCCCCACCCCTTCCTACTCAGACCCTAGGCTGCGGAAACACCTTCACAGGCCATGCACAGTAAGCCCCCAGGCTTATCCCATCTTGGTTGAGAAGTGAACTCTCTCCTTTTATTCTCATGCATGGCCGTTTCCTCCAGGAAACACTTTTCCAGCAATAGTTACTCTGCGTTCCCTGTTCCCAAACCATCGAATGCATAATTCTATCATTTCATTCTTGCTAAGTCTGTTTCCCTCAAGCCTGAGAGCTGTTTAAGGTTAGGAGCTGTGTTTCACTCATCTTTGCATTACCGGTGCTGACAAGAGGAGGTAAACAGGTTTCAACTCATCTGCCAACTGTCATGCCTGGAGCACTGGGTGAGAAGGCGTTAGGTGCCAAGTCCTGGCATGGCAGGGGAAAGTGCTGTGATTGATTAGTTATGTCTGGGTTGACAGCAACAGGGAAGACTGGAGAGATGAGTACCACATTTACAACCTTTCTGTTAAGGGTGGATGTGTGGATGGAGAATGCTTTCTGGTTTAAGCTAAAAGTACATCAAGTCACAGATGAGACTGGCAGGCACAGATTATAAATGTTTGTTACATTTTCTCCTCTACCTCCTATCTCACTCCCCTTAACCTCAACTCAATCCAGAATATTTCCATCTATTAAGTCTTTCTTTCTCCTATGCCACAGGGCATGGATTTCTTTACTCCACCCTCCTATTCCAGTGGTGGTTAAGGCAGTAGCCCACAGCAATACTTCTGACCTGTATCAGGTGGCAATATAGAATTATTTCTTCCTTAAGCAAGTTACAGAAAGCCTCCTTCCTCTGCCATCCTTTATCAGCACTCTAACAATACCTACGCTACCACTGTCCATTATCAAATAAAATGGACAGGTTGATCTGGGGTGGCTTAACATCAGATATCTTTTTTTAAAAAAAATATTTTATTTATTATTTCCAGAGAGAGGGGAAGGGAACGAGGCAGAGAGGAAGAGAAACATCAATGTATGGTTGCCTTTCACCTGCCTCCAGCTATGGACCTAGCTGGAGACCTGGCTTGCAACCTGGTTATGTGCCCTGGCTGGGAATCAAACCTGTGACCTTTGGGTTCACAGGCCAGCACCTTACCCACTGAGCCACCAGCCAGGGTTCAACATCAGATATCTTGAAAGGTGAGACTTCACCCGGTCAAAAGAATCCTGGCATTTTGGAAGCTAGGATACTTTATCTGGCTATTTTTTAACTGGGATACCATTTGAGGAGTTAGGATGGCATTATGGGGAAGTACCTCACCAATTCTAAGAAGGTGCAGCACCCTGCCCCTGCACCCCTCTGCCTGCCTTTCCTTCAGAAACTGCTATCAGTGCTGTTTTCACAGTTTCACTTGGCATTTCATGAGTATCACTCCTGATGATCCATTCTAGAATTGTTTATTTTTTTATTACCTTATTCTTGAATTGGTTTAGATAAACTGTGAATATGCTGGATAGAATTCCAATTTCACACCCAATATGGTTTTATCATCTATGCACGACTACTGCAAATATTTCCACACAATCAAGTGATTATTTATGAAGGACTGAAAAGTAGCTGGACCGAGGAATGTTATAAAAGGAAAGGAATACATTTCATACAAGCCCTGTGGAGCAATGAAAACACCCTCTGGTCTGGCCTCAGGAACCAGCTCTACCTGTTAAACTTTATGTAGCTCTAGGATGAAAATAATGTTGGAAGAACCCATTCACTCTAGTGGGTCATCCATCTAGGGCATCAGATTGGCATTAGGCTCAGTAACATTTCACCTTACGTAGACCACATACAACCTAATATAAGAGAGAAAGACAGTTTCAGTGGGGACACATTCTCAGCTGTGATGTCTATATTCCTTCTGTGAGGTGCATAAGATATTACCACTTACATGAAATAGGAATGTTCAGTGTCTAGTTAATGGGTAGCTAGGTTTGTTTTCCTTGGGTTTTTCCCATTGGAAACCATAAACAAATAATTCAGTTTCATTCGTAGGTAACATAGTTCTGAGACTCTGGGACACAGAATGATCTTGCTCACAGATTTAGGTTCTCCTAACCCCAGACACTATGGCATGGGATCACTAACTCTCACGGTGTGGCTGAATAGAAACAACCTATTATGTGGAGTTGAGATAGAACTGGATAGAAATTCATTTTGTCAATCAGTGTCAGTAAGACTATGAGCCAGTTATTGCATTTTTCTGTACCTTTATCAACATTTTCATTTGAGAAATGGGGATAATACTGTCTTTTTCATAGGATTGTAAGGATTAAACTAAGTTATATATGTAAGCTGCCCCACAGTAGAGATTCAAAAAGAACATAGCTATTTTATCATTTTGGTTATGGTTACAGATGTCCTACTGTGTCCTTTGATGTGAATTTGGTTACAACAGATAGGCAATTTGGGTTCTCTCTGCTCACATGACATACCAACCCTGCCACCAGTCTTAAGTCTGTTATCCCTTACTGATGACTAGCATCCTTTTGCTCTTCAGAGATTTGGCTGCTTTGTCATGCTAGAGGTCTTATCTGTTTGGAACTAAGACTTCATTCTTCTCCTACTGCTATTATTCTTACTCATTCTTAGCCTTTCCTTCTACTTTTCCTTTTCAGCTGGGAGGAGGAGACTGTATGATATGCTGACATAGATGAAAACCAGCTGAGTAACTTTGGGGTGCTCCTCAAATGCTGTGGGCCTTAGTTTCCTCACCTATAAAAGAGGGAGAGTAATAGAACCCACCTCACAGGATTGTTGTGAGGATTAAGTAAGCTGACATTACAAATTTATTCGACAGTGCTTGACACATAATAAGCATGGTGGAAGTATTTGTTAAATAAAAATAAAAGTTAAGGAAATAGAAAGTGGAGCATCTGATAGCAGGTATAACAGCAGGTTTTCATGGGAATACTCTCCTAGTCTGACTTCTTTCTTTTTATTTTTTCTCTTCATGCCTGATCCTAAGTGCACAAACATGGTGACAGACAATTTGAGTTTGGACCTGAGGGAAAAGTTGTCAGACAAGTCTAGTTTGAGTCAGGGATACAGGGTGAGAGCAAGGCAGAGGGACCCACATAACTCTACCTAACTCCATGCAACTCTGAAATGGCTCAGTCTTATTCACAAGGACTAGGGGTCTCACTTAGGGGGTTCGGACTAGCTCTGGGCTAAGATAAGTGTTTCTAAAGACTCTTTGGGACTGTCTCTTCAGGTGCTCCCTTGAGCCTTCGTTAAAAGTGACATTTACCTTGTGCCCAGCACAAGGTTCACTGTAGAGGTTGTGATTTTCTTGTTTTGTTATTTATTTTAAATTAAAAAAAATATTTATTATTATTATTTTTAGAGATAGGGGAAGGGAGAGAGGCAGAGAGGAAGAAAGATATCAGAGTATGGTTGCCTTTCACCTCCCTCCAGCTACGGATCTGGCTGGAAACCTGGCTTGGCAACCTGATTATGTTGCCCTGGCTAGGGAATCGAACCAGCGACCTTTGGGTTCACAGGCCAGCATCTTATCCACTGAGCCATCAGCCAAGGCTTGTTTTTTATTTATTTATTTTTCATATCTTTTTCCAATGCCCTCTGATGATGGATAGAGGTTCTTCAGGTGATCTTGCAAACATCAGGTCAATATTTGTGTAGGAAAATCCATAGAAAACTGAGGAACTTTCTTCTAAGCAGAAAGCAAATAGGCACTGGTATCATTTCCATATGATAATTCTTCACAGCAGTTCTTTTAGCCAGAAACTCTGAGTATGGTCTGCAGACCATGACTAGCCATGGGAACAGATCCACAAAAAGATAAGGAAAGAAATTGAGAATAAGCATCTAGAAATTTCTCTAGCAATTTGCCCATTTAATCTAATAATATAGAAATTGGGGTTTGACTGCTTTTTTTTCCATTTCCTTTTTCTAGTAATTAATTTTTAAATTAAAATTGATAAGAATGTTGGTTCATGGCAGATTCTAAATTAGAAAGAAAGACAATGAAAAGTTCCTTTACCACAGACAGTCTTAAGTGTTAGGAAATTTGGTATGGAGGGAAGGAACTGTGTGTGACTGGTCGACATGCTCAAATATGTGATTCTGTCATTTCATGATCCCAGGCAGAACGGGGTGTCTGTGGGTTACACGTTTCGTGTACAAATGCCAGGTTTGTTAATGCAGACATATTAACAGAAAGCTCAGCTACTGCCTAGCCATGCTAAGGTTAACAGATTGCTACAAATAGCATAATCTGCAGTTTCAGTTTCTTACAACGGAGGTTGTAGTGTCAGATGTAAATGTCAATCCTGATTGTGTCACTGACTACATACTCGACCTGGAAGATCCAGGGCCTCATTTAATATCACAAAGCTAAACTCTCATCATTTGTAAAGTAGGAAAGTAATACTTATATCTTAGGTTGTTCAGCAGCTCAAGTCATTAACCTTCACTTCATATTCACTACTTGCCAGGCCTGCAATAATATAGAATCACATATATTCATTTCACTCTCACAAGACTTTGCCGCAGATGAGGAAACGGAGGCATACAGGGTCTAAGTGATTTGCCCAAAGTCATAGAACCAGGAAGTGATGAAACTGGCATTCAAATAGGTGGTTGGAGACTTTAAAATGAAAACCCCTATATCACGTTCCCTTTCACGCATAGTTGGGATGAATGTTTGCTCTCTGCTCATTTAGTCTCTTGGCTCATTTCAGGTGGGCTTTGGTAGTGATTCACTCGGACCCAGACCCTTATAGTTACACACACCTGATTATAGGGAGACCAACTACTTCTACTCCCCACCTATTGGCGCATTTCACACATCCTAGTCAGATAACATATCCTGAATCAGAGATACATCATATAATGTAGTCCGGAGAGTACTTCGTAAGTTCCAGCCCCCTCTGTGGCCAACTTCTCATTGCATTCATTTAGTCAATCATCCATTTGGTTAACATCTATGTTTTAAACAGTGACAGTGTGTCAGGGCTCATGCTAGGACACAGGAAGGTCAAGGCTGTAATGACACGCCTCTTATTCTTTAGGGGTGGAGCTTACATGGCAAGATGGGCTCGTAAGTAAGGATATGGAAATGAAAAGGTGAGAGGGAAACAAGACCTCTGGTAACAGAGGTGAGGAATTGAACACACGGTCCTTCCTACCTCCATTAGGGGCTGCTTGCCTGCTGTTCTACCCAAGGGAAGCTCTTCAGCTCATCATCACACAGCATATATAAGCATCTACCACCTCCTCACTGAAAAAAATTTTAATTACGTTTTTCCATCACCATTAACTCTCTTATAGCACTTACCCCCTGCAATCCCCACACTGTTGTCCATGTCCATGAGTCCTTTATTCTTTTTGCTCAATCCCTCCATCCACTAAGCTCCCTCCTCAATTACTGTCATCCTGCTCTCATCTATGAGTCTATCTTTATTTGGCTTGTTAGTTCAGTTTGCTCATTAGATTCCACATGTAAGTGTAATCATGCAGTATTGCAGTATTTATCTTTCTCTGATTGGCTTGTTTCACTTTTTTTTTTGAAGCCATAGCAACAGTCTATCCCAACAAAGAAAAAAAAAATGGAAGGTTTTCCAACTAGCTGGTGTAAGTGTTGATTCTTTTTATTCTAAATGTCTTATCTTTAAGTTTTCAGATGCTGAGAAAGATTCAGAGGAGTTTGATTTCTGTTATAAGATTCCTTTGGCTACATTGTTCTTTCCCATGTTTCAGCTCCGGATACCTTTCTTCCTTCTTCAGGATCTGTCTCAAATGTCATTCCAGTGGCACATTTTTCCTGTGTTCTCACCTGCCCTGTTCTAAGCAGAATTGACCAACCGCTTCCCAGTGCTCCAACTATATCATTAGCATAAACATTCATGGGTGGTAAAGCATTCATTATATTGCAATTACAGTTGGAAATGCACAGAATTATACAATTTCTACCTGTGAGTGGACTGTATGTTACTCATCATTGTATGATGGCATTCAGTTCAACAAAGCCTTCTGGATGACCAAGTTCTTTTAGGTTGCCCAGTGAGCACTAATCTTCTCTGTCAATTACTTCTATAGTATCTGAATTTAAGATGAAAGAGAAGTTTAATTGCTCCTTTCCATCCTAAATACAAGCCAATCATGGGGCATTTGTAGGAGTCTATTAGTGGCAATTTTATCCCCTAGCTTTCCCATCTATGGACAATTTACTCTGAACACAAAACCTTTTTGGACAACAAAGGTTATTTATTTCATTTTGTTTTCCAGGATCTATCTTTCCTAGAATTAACCTGTTGAGTATTCCCACTCATTACAATGTCTTCAAGTATTCTAGGCTTATCTAGGGCTAAATGACCATCACTTGAGTGTCTGTGTCCATTCAACTCTCTATGAGAGACACTCTTACCCCATACTCACTCTCTTCCCTATAAATCAAACCTAGATGTGGTAGCAGGTGGAGATTTCATGACTTCAGAGAAAGCAGAAACCCCTCCTGACATCCAAAGGTTTAATTATGATTGGTTTAAGGCTTGACATGTAATTCAGTTCTAGCCAATAAGATAAAAGGAAATGTCAGCAAGAAGGGGTTTCTATTCCTGGGTTAAAAACAACAATAAAAAGTACCACACTAGGGAGATAGACATTTTTCTCCTATGGCTTCCTTTCTTTTTTTGGACACCAGGATGAGAAAATAATCCTGGAAACAAGAGAAATCCTCTTGTAACCACAAGACAATAATTTGAGGATAAAAGGCCAACAGCCTAAGGGTCGCAGATCAGCAAACTAGAAAGAAACTAGGTCCTTCATGGCATTTGTTGAGTAACTGAAATAACAGCAGAAACACTTCTCCTCAGACTTCTTTTTATGTGGAAAATTAATTCATATCTGTTTTTAAGTGATTGGTCATGTTTTCTGTTACTTGAAGCCATCTAGTTACCACGCTTCTGAGAGTTTTTTCCTACTTCTCTCATGAATCTAGACTTACCTATTTTCCCTTTCCCCATGATTCTAAACCTTAGCCCCTTCCTTGTAAAGTCAGTTAAAGTAGAAATGATTTTTGTAGAGCTAGGGGTAACCTTACATTGTACCTATTTAATATGTGAAGAAACCAAGAAAGAAAGAGAGGGGGGAGTTCCATGATTTGGCCAAGACATACATAATAAATACTGGGGCTAGAATCCAGCTTTTCTGATTCTTAACCCAGGAATTGCAATTTCTGAGAGTTCTGATATATTGGAAAGCTTAACTTGTGAGAATAATACAGTTAGAGGACAGCATTCTTTTTGACTTTATAGCTCCAGTCCCAAGCACAGTGACCATATAATGCTTCCTCCAAAGATTAAATAAATGGAACCCAAACTATATTATAAGCCCCATGAGACAAAACTTCTTCATAATTGGCTCCTCGGGGTCCAGCATGGTGTACACAATA